>JAYDZE010549043.1:0-13712 GCA_034509125.1 Monilaria moniliformis | reverse complement strand
TTCGAGTCTGAATTGGATTGAGTTGCCGCTGCTGTGTCCTTGCCGAGTCACCAGAAGCTAATAAAAGATTTAGAAGTATGTGGCATGTTGTCTGTATTAAAATTATAAATTGTCGATCTTCCGCTGTAAAAATTATATAATATTATTTAATGCATTTTATAAGTAGGTATTTCAGTAAAATAAAAAGAAAAAAAAATTTGGTTTGAGTGTCCGCGATACCAACCCTGACATCACTTATTCGGTGGGGAAACCTAATGAGTAAGGGGTGTTACCATTATATTTTGTTTCATAATCCTTAAAGAGGTCACACATAAGGCTACATCTAACTCATATATTAACTTATTCTACGCTAGAAAAATCTAACTCAAACGAAGCAAAATGTCACTATATACAACTATTAAAATTTGGTGCTATATACATGTAATGTTTTAAAACACAAACAAATGTACAATAATAAACGCCAGATAATTCAACAGTTGCAGTTTTAAATTTTTTAAATAATTTAAATAATTCCATACATTGAGTCCAATAAGAAGGTAATAAAACCAATTCTACATCACTACAACTTCTAAAAAAATCTACTAGATAATCTTTATATTTTAATGTTGAATTTATCATGTCATAAGTGGAGTTCCATCTAGTTGATATATCCATAGAAAATTCGTATATCTAATTCTTTTTATTATGACAATATTTTTGTCATTTCTTTTTTATAATTTTTTTATGAATTAATTTTATGACTTGTCTAATTAGTTCTACATAGTCATTAAATAAGTATAAGATATCTTTATCACATAAATTTAAAATATGATATATATATCTAACATGAAAATATCATCCATTAATAATAGGGGCACATAAGGGTGGTAAAATAGTCGGTTATCGGTTAACCGATAACCGAAATTTTCGGTTTCGGTTCGGTTTCGGTTCTTAGTTTGTAGCGAGATCGGTTATCGGTTATAACCGATAACCGATCGGTTAAACCGATTAACCGAAAAAAAATTGATTAATATATATATTAGATATATATTTGATAGCATTTAAATAAAAATTGTATGTAGCCTAGTGGTTGGAAAGTGTGCTTACAAATAGAAGGTTGTGAGTTCAACCCTTTCTTTTGACATTTATTCCTTCCTTTTGACATTTATTTTTTGCTTTTCCTTAAGCATACCTCATCCCACATCGGTTGTGGAGAGGTAAGGGAAGAAGAATGTGTTGTTATAAAAGTCCTCTTTGCTTTTGCATTATGCATATTCTTATCCCATTTCATCCCACATCGATTGTGGAGAGGTAAGGGATGGAGAAAGTGTTGCTATAAAAGTAGGGTGACCCTAGAGCTAATTATTTTTAGTCCCACAAATTTAAAGTTAATGGGAATTTGAAAAAACAAGATCTAAAATTAGTTTAAAATTTAATTCGGTTATTTTTGGTTAATCGATTAACCGATCGGTTATTAACTGAACCGACTCCAAATCGGTTTCGGTTTCGGTTCCCATATTCTTACAATTTTTAGTCGGTTAACCGACAAATCGGTTCGATTATTAACCGAATCGAACGATTAATCAGCCCTAATCATGTTTGAGAATTTTAAATTGTGGATGGGAATCTCAATAAATTCCCACCGTAGTTGTGATCAAGTTTATCCAATAGAACATCTTCACACGCTTCAGGACATCTTGAGTACTGATAAGTGATGGGGGATCTCACTTTACAATAAGTGGCTGGAAAACTTGCTTGCACGATAGGGAGTGAGGCAACGAATGACCACAACCTACCATCCTCAAGCGAATGGCAAAACTAATTTGCCAATCGAGAGATCAAGCAAGTGCTTGAGAAAATAGTGAGTACTAATAGAAAAGATTGGTCCCTTCGCCTCGATGATGCTTTATGGGCATACAACACTGCCTACAAAACTCCCATAGGTATGTCTCTCTACCAACTTGTTTTGGGAAATCATGTCATCACCCGTCCAATTGGAGCAAAATTCGTGTCACGACGATAATTAATTGAAAGTTGAATGAATGAAGTGTTGATGAAATCAATTCCCTAGATGTTCTTTTGTTTTCTTTTTACAAGAATTAACCAAAATTGTGTGATTTAGATAGTAATAATTGATTGAGCTTGTAGTATTTATTTAGAACGACTTAGTATATGTGGTTATGATACTCTTTACTTACTATATACTATGCTATGATTGCACCGTCCTCTTGCGGTATAATTTTAGTAGAAATAAATATTAGGTCAAACTTGATAAACCATCTCTGCATTATGAGCATTATTTCGTTTGGAACATGAAAGACCAGAATTCACTTGTAACCATGTCTGGAGCTTGAAAGATCGAAATTGAGTTTTGAGCATTATTTCATCTGGAGCTCAACGGACCACCCCTAACTTTTGAGCATCATCTCGTTTGGAATTTGAATAATCAAAACTGAGCTTTTAGCATCATCTAGTTTGGAGTTTAACATACCACTCTTGAATTCTTAGCATCATCTCATTTGAACCTTGAAAAATCGTATATGGATACTTAGAAGTCAGATATACAGATAATGACGCTCGTATGTCAGATAGAGAGATAATGTATCAATTGGAAAGACCATATCTGACTTGTGAAACATCATCTGTAGCTTGAGAGAGAATTATCAAATATAAAGTTATATACAATCAAAACTCTAAATGTGAGCTCTCTAGCAAACAAAACTATAAAATCTTTATAAATAATAATAGAATTTCATTTAAAATATACTAATTTATAATAACTAGAGTTTAGTAATTAATATTTAGTATGTCAAATATCTGTTTCCCAAATCAATCCTTACAGGGAGAATTATTAAAGCACCTATCATATAAGTTTTCATTTCATGAACTTGATATAATTTGAATATGCACTAAGCTTGATTTAATGGAATTGATTTGATTGAGCTTGCCTACTAAGAATTAATAAAATAAACAAATCATCTTAAAATTAATATATCAATATTAGATTTGTGATTAACTCAAAATAAAGAGAGAAATTAGTTAATTGGTCAAATCAAATAAGAAATTGTTTTGGTCGAAAAAAATATATTATTTGTAATAATTTTATATAGATTCTTCACTCGATGGAACTGCTCAGGTTCAAAGTGGGACTAAAGTATGTGTAATTTTTTTGTACAAGTTTTCTACTCGATGGAAAGTACTATAAGTTCAACGCATGACTGCAAATTGAAGAATCACTTTATATAATAATAAATATCAATCAAAGTAGTTAATATTATTAAGCATGATATTATTAAATATTAGTTCTCAATATAACAAAAAGAAAATCAAGAGCCCTACTCTTTCTTTTCATATTTATCCATTGAAATTATAAATCAAAATCTATAAAGAAGTTAGGTAGATAGTTTCTTAACTGAATATTAATAAGGAATCTAAATCTAATAACAAAATTAAACATTTAAATATATAATACATTCTTTGTTCATTACTTATTTGCCATGTTTTGACTAGAACAAGTTTTAATAATTTGGTTGCCTAAATTGGTAGAATTTGTGGTGAGTGGAACAAGGACCCATTTTCGATTTTAGTTAGTATTTTGTGGTGGGTCCCACAATGACAAATTTGGTAAATAATGAGATAAAGAAATGTTGAAATGTTAGTGTTCTGTGTGAGGGTATAGTACAATAAATGGACGTCATAGGAGTAAAGACGGTGGATAATCTGGATGCTCGGTTTGGTCTGGGCAACATCTTGAAATAGACTACTCTCACAAACATCCACAACCAAGTTAATCAACAGAACTTGCCATTTTTTTTGAGGAGGAGGATGGTGAATTGAGTTGTATTTAAGGCCACAACGAAAACAGGTCCAACGGCCCTATGTTGTTTGACTTCCTCACCTGTCATTGTGTGAAATCGATGTTGAAGTTGCATTGTCGAAGGAGGAAGCGCTGAAGAAGCTGTGTGGGAAACAATCCTTGGAGAATGCAGCAGACTGGAACTGTACAGAAAGACACTGCAGAGAGAATGAGTTAGATGATGGATTGCTTCATATGAGTGCATGGAAAGGCTAGACAGACATGAAGTCAATTCTTTTTGCCATTTGTACTGCATCCGTATAGGTATTGATACTTGGATCCGTAATTTATATGCATATGTGAGGCTGCAATCTATCGAGAAAAACACTAAACATTGATGATCGGGTATGTTCGGGAGTTGTGCATGACATGCTTCGAAGGCCGCTATATACTCGGCTAGGTGCCCTTCTTGGCGTGTTGTATGTAGTGCCTCGTAGCCGTCTAGCGGATCAGTAATGACGAGAAAATTTCTCTCATAAAAGCAAGAAGTATCAATGCAACAACAGTTGAATACACGGCGTGTATGGCGAGACAAAGCGATTAAGGCGAGCTCAACGCGTTGGTCGACGAGAGTGCGGTTGACCAAGAAGTATTAACCTGCATGGGCAAGCCACGCGAGGGCATATGTTCCATCGAATGAAGGGAGAGCCATGGTGGGTTGGGTGCCAATTATGTGGATCGGTTGCACAGGTTAACTCTCAAATTATGCATGCGAGTGCTACTCTAGTAGGGATGCCGACTTCGAGCTCTGGCCAATAGTACGAGCATCGTTCTTGGATAGGACTTGTTGTAGAAGAGTATGAATTGTGCGCATACCGAATTCAATTAGGGATACCTAACTTTAATCGGACCGCTGGTTCAGCTTAGAACCAGACCGCCTGTTTCTGTTTTGAAACCGTAACCGCCTCTCACAGGCTAAACCAGAACTGATATATCGGTTCTACCAGTACGGTTTCGGTTCCAGAATTTTGGAACCGTAACCGACTGTTTTGGTCCAAACCGAGAAAAATCAGAAAAAACCTGTGAAAAACTGGGAATGACCGTGAAAAAACCGTTGGAAAACATGTAAAAACCGCCAGTTTTGAACTGCGTAAGCACTTTCAGGGCCACTTATAGTTCTTTTTTTTTTTTCGAAACCGGAACCGCCGATTTTCAAACAGGAGGCATCACTAGATTCAATAGAGGCTAGGCGATTATCGACTTTGGCCGATTGGAAGCCAGTTGTGTGTCAAGACTGTTGAAGCGCGTCTCAGTTGCTTCGGTCGCCTTCTCCAATGCATCGAGCTGAGAGTTGGCGCTATGTGTTGAAACTATCATTCACCGCACCTGAATTAAAGTGGCAGATCAATAAATTATTTGAAAACTGGGCAGAAAATATGGAAGAAGAAAATGAACATAATAAACGACAGAAATAAAAGATACTAAAAAGTCACGCCTCCAAAAAGGATACACCTTCGAAAAGGGCTACAACAACTAAGCTTAACTCAAAATATGTTTCTTAAAAATTAAAAAGTAGGGATTAAAACTCAATATTTAAGAAACTAGTAATAGACTCTGACTCAAATAAAACTCCTAAAGACTCCTAAACCTACTAAAAAAGATAACCGAAGTAGAAGATTGCTAACACATGACTTGTAAAAAAAAGATAAACTAAACAGCTAAAGATTACTACAGAAAAATCTGTAGGAAATACAGCATGAACGATGCGTATCAGGACTTGGAAAATCTTTTATGGGCGAAAAGAAAAGAAAATTGTAGGAAATAGGAGATGAACAGAGTGAGTGGTATATTATTCATTAAAGGTTATTAAATGAGAGTATATATTACATATTTTTAACATCATTTCACTTAATGAAGTTTCATTAAAGTTATATACAAGATTCGAGTAATTACTAAATGAAGAGTTTAGACAAATAAAAATAGAGGTTTGCAAAGATATCACGTAGGTCCTCAGATTAATGAGAGAGCTTTAACTTATTTTTCTATGATAATAATACATGTTGAATTTCATTAAGAAATCATTTGATGTTATGCTTTATAAGTAAAGTTGGACTAATTGCTAGTAAATTACTAAACTTTTAGAAAATAATCAGATATAAGTATAAATTCATGTCAAATATGATTTTTCCAAGTAAATTAAACACAATTACAATCTTAAAGATAGAGAAAGTTTATGTTTTTCATCTATCAATATTTTTATTTATACAAAATCCATTAATCACCCCATAGAATATGAGCATCGGACTTTGAATGTGAGGTGTCATCTAGAAAGAATACTACTAATTTTTTAGCACCGAATTTCTGAGCATCATCTGATATGGAATTTGAAAGACCACAAATATATTTAAAGTATCAACTTTCTAATCATTTTATTTGAAACTCGAAAGATTATATCTACTTCTAAACACTAAAAATGTCATATCTACTTTTTTAGTATCATTTCGTTGGAACTTGTAAAACCAATTGTGACTTATAACACTACAACAAAAAAGGGCTTCAAAGGCGTAATCATGTCTCAATTGACAAGTTGTTACAACATTTTCTTTTATCTCCACGTTGGTAAAGGGTAGGTACAACAAAAAAGGCTTAAAGGGCAGTAATCATATCTTAATAATACATGATAGGTGGAAAGCAAGGTGGAGTTTCAGCAGTAGCTATTAATTAGTTAGGAGCTTTAGGCTGTAATGATACTTGTCAACTACCATCATTTGTGTAATAAATGATCCATCTAAAGTAGAGGCTGCTCCATTAATGAGGAAGCCTGATTACTCAAATAAACTCGATTTTTTCCCTCCAGTTTTCTGTCTCCCCAACTCATAACCCAATCTTTTAATGTTGCATGATGTTATAATTGATGTTCTTGAATTCTAAATTTTAAAAAGGACATAGCTTGAATATACCGTTTTATTATTTGCTTTCATTTTTCTATATATCAAGAATGTTAATTTAATCTGAAATAATTAACGAGTTGACTGAAGTCATTTGGAAAAAAAATGGGGATTGAGGTTGAAAATTTGTAGACTGTAAAAGTTCAAAATCGATTAGTCCGAACCATAATATAAAGTAGATATGTTTGATTAATCAAAAATTTCCTCTTCGCTCAATTTTCAAACCTATTACTTTGCTTATGAGTTTGATAATAAGATTTTATTTTAGATGGTCATGGAATGTGTTTTGATTTTCTATCTAGAAATTATATCGTATCCATCATTTATCTTTTATTCTAATAATCAATGAAAATCTTTATTTCTTGAAAATTTTTAAAATATATAAGAAAATATATGTATAATCTTATCTCTGTGCATCTAATACGAGGTAAAATGTTTTGATTGAATTTTTTTACTACAAGAATATAGTTATCAAGATGCATGATAATTTTTTTTCATAAAACTTTCCAACATGATGCGATTGCCAGAAAACTGAATGTTTAGGACCAAAAAATTTGAACCAGAAAAAAATCCAACCTAATTAACTCAAATTGAAATATACTTAATTAAATTAGCTTGATTGCAATCTCCACATATAAACATACATGTTCGATCGACTATTCTCAAAGAAGGAACAATAGTGGACTACCTGAAAAATGAGAGCAATCCATCCTTATCTACTAGGCCGCGTTCTGGACATAAATGACGGGGGAAAAATCCTCAAAATCGCCAGAAACGACCTCCTGCAGAGCCTCTGTCCGCCGCAGCAAGCGAACACGACTTTGATCCGCGAATTTTCGTGTACGCCTCCAGCTACGTGAATCCGACTTTTCTCTACGGCTACCCGCCCGTCGATTTCCCGGTGCCCTACCCGTTCGCGCGAGCCGTGAAGTGGATAAAGGAGAGAAACGATTACGTGGAGTTCGGAACGAAGCTATCGGGGATGTGCCACGCCAGCGTCGTTGTTCCGATTAGCTATTCAACGCTGTTCAATGATAAGGATCTGGCGGCGCTGATCGTCGAGGAATTCGAGGTGTGATTTTCGGAAAGCGCTGGCTGCCCCCGCTGCGAGAGGTCGGGTGGGAGGTGAGGATATGATGATTCCGGGACGAAGTTCGTTTGCTTTTGCTCGAATCGCTCGGCGGCGGAGTCTAGAACCTGCGGTAGTGTCGCGGAGTCCCGAGCGGCGGCGGTTGCTAATGTCAGACAGCAGGGCCCTAGGGCGGCGACGGTAGCGCCGTCTGTATCAGGTATGCACGCACTAAGCTCTATGCCTGCCATTAGTTTGAGCAAAGTCCTTAATGTTATGATTCTGAATTATGCTGATCAATGTGGATTAGTCTTTAATTAAACAAATTTAATATTATTAGTTATTAATCATGGTTAACTGCTGATCATATGAGTTAACGGGAAAGCGCAATGTTTTGTATCATGGATAAGAATTACATAATGTAGATCACTTAAATGGGGTGATGTGTCAGAGTAAAGAGCAAGGGAAGGCAATGACTTAAATCAAGTGTAGAAGATAATTGTTGTTATGACAATCTTAGGACTGACCAATGCTGACCACCAAATTAGTGAAATATTTTTTTTATAAATCAAGATGATGATGACGACGACGACAAAACGATATGTCAAATACAATCGATTGTTATGGCGTGAAAAGTCTATAACTAGACACCCATCACTACGTGAAAGTATTGTGATAGTGGAATTCGCGTATTTTCTTCGACAACCTTTCGAAATTATCAATCAATTATGATCAACTAATTGACTCATATCTCTATCTAGGTAGCCAAACTTTCTTCACTTTAACTGTCCTGACCTACTACCAGTTTCTATGGAAAAATAGTCTTACATCATTATTTATTGGTTTAACCAATTCTTTTTCTTTTTCATTTCCAAAAATTTAACAGTACGATAGTTGCTTTCTCAACTACTACTTCAACTTCCGGGAAATATGTATTCTTTTTTAGCCAATAAATTCAATTATTTTCTTCTGATTTTTGATCACACAATCCATGGTCTTCTGTAGCACCTCCCAGAAACTATGACTCTTTTCATGAATTCCCAAACATTTTTTTCATGGCTCTCCTTCCTTCATGTTGTGTTCACCATAAAGTTCTTGGTCCTTCTTCAATCATCAGACGCAACCAGCTCCTCAGCAGAATTTTACAAGACCTGCGGCAACACATTCAGCTGCGGCGACACGATCACCGAAATCGGTTACCCTTTCCGACGACAAACAGATCCTGCGTACTGCGGTCACCCAAATCTAACCCTCACCTGTGACGGTCGAAGCAATGCCACCACCATCGACATAATGAGCACGACCTATCGGGTGCTGAGAATCGACCAAGCCACACAGACCATGAGGATTGTTAGAGAGGATCTAATGGAAGGGCCCTGCCCCCAAGAGATGGTGAACACCACTCTCGACTACTCCCTCTTCGACTATGCGGCTTCCTACACTAACTTCACGTTCCTGTACGGCTGCCCTGCGTCGAACCTTCCGGGCTTGAGCCTCATTCCCTGTGGGAGCTCCGGGTACAGTAGCGTGTACGTGTTTCCCGGAACTCAAGGACCTGGGAGTTGTAATAGTAGCGTGATAGTTCCGGTGCTTTTAGGCGTAGACGGAGGCGGAGGAAGGGTGAACTCCACGACAACTCTGAATCAAGTTGTGCAGCAGGGCTTTGAGGTGAGGTGGAAGATTGACGGAAAATCTTGCAGTGATTGTACGGAGTCGAAGGGCCAGTGTGGGTACGATGTTGCTACTAATCAGACGACCTGCTTTTGCCCTGATGCGCTGTACGTTTCCGCTACCTGCACAAGGGCACGAGGTATGAGATTGAATGCTTTCTAATTGCGTAGAATTCGACGTTTGAAAAATGGTTGAATGGTTGAATGTTTGAGTGAATCTTGGGATTGTTTTAGGCGTTTAGTTGTGTTGTCTGCTGATATCAGATAATATACAACTATTGTGGCGAATCAGATATGTTACTAAGTGGACTAGGGGGGAATTCTATGAGGCATGTATATGCAATGCAGTACACGTTCTTCCTTATTTCCGATAATTTGTTCATCAGCATGAACAACAAAATACTGATACACCATCAATGTGAGGTTACCATTTAGTTCCTCCGTGTCAGCAATAAACCCCAAGAATCCATGAGGTCGAGTCAACTAAGTCTGTCGACTTGACCGCAATGATTCGGGTCAATACAGCCTGATAGCTTGTCCTTAAATCTAGATCTCGGGATGCTGTGACATGATTGAAGTTGGATCAAAGGCATTGGCTGGTTTTCTTTATTCAGCTAATCTTAAGCTTCAAAGTGAGATGCATATACCTACATGTAGCCAATTACAACTTGTAGCTATCGGGGTGTTTCTCATATATTGAAGTGCCTTTTAGCACATCTTGTAGATGAAATCAGTTGTTGAGCTGTTACTTGTGATTTTCCATCTCTGTGTGAAACCTTGACAAATCTAATACCTAGTGATTTGACAAATCAATTAGGCTGGCAAATCTTGACTAACAACCCTACCACTTCCTTACCGCTGCACTCCCATTAATAAAGTGTCGTCTTCCCCAAGTGGCAAAGTTTGTCAATCCCATACATATCCCCTCCCTCTCAGCCAAAAATGATATACCCTATCCATTCTACGGGGGTTGGAGATCAGCTGTCAAAACGATGTTCCTCATCAGTAACCTATTAGTTCACTTGCGATGGCAACGGAGTGATCAACAACAACCTGTGAGTTATATTTGTTGCAGACATCTCTTCAAAGTGGATTTTCGATCTGTGCTAATGTCCCCAACCAAAACGGTGAGAATAAATTCATTCTTTTGCTTCTCCCAGCCGCATCACTCAAACTAGGCTGATTTTTTTTTATTCCATCGATTTTTATGTGAAATCACCTAATCTTGCCATTCACATCGTTTCATTGAGTTGAATTGGATTTTTGTTTCAATGGCACCTTCTGAATTCACGTTCATCTGCAGAGTATGCAAACCATACATTATCAACCTTGTTTGATATTCAAGTGTATTTTTTCCAAGAATAATATTTTATAAAACACGCGGAGGATGCGAATCCCCTTTATTTACTTGGTTAGGAGAAAATGATACCATGAATTAATAACATAATTAATGGTCTCCAGTTTTTAGGGGACCAGTTTTATACACATAATTAATACTCCGAAAATGCTATAAAAGTTAACAGGTGGGTCTTTTCCTCAAATCGTCAAAATAAAGTATATTCGAAAGGAAAATGGCAAAATGCTATGTCCACCTCCCCCCCTTCACTATTTGACAATAATCTATTCAAAAACATAACCTAATCTCTCTCTCTCTCTCTCTCCCCTAATTTCTTGAAGAGTAGTTGAATTCAATCATCATTTGCTCGTAATCACTATTATCAATCAGTAGAAAAGGATATTTATTGAGTTTATGAGTTTCTTAAAATAACTTATTAAATAATATGGAATGTACAAACTTTCTTTTTAAAAGTGTTTTATACCTATTTTTGGAAGAAAAAAATTAGGAGTTTAATTTTTTAATCTAAAAAAATATATTCTAGTAGACCTTTTGACAGAATCTTTTATACACTATTTTTATACTTGAGTCAATCATTTGAGTAATTCAACAACTTATTTTCAAAATATGACTTAATTATTTAAAAACTCAAACAATATCATGCCAGATTAGAAACTTACTATACTAGGCTTAGAATTAGCTGTACCACAAACAAGATTAAATTAGTTTCCTGAAACAAATTACATAATCATGGCTGTTGCAGTAGATAGAAGAATACCGTTCAACGCTGGTCAATTTTGGACCTTCCTTTTCAAAAACAAACCTAAAATGCCATCTCACCTCTTCACTCCCTCCTTCCCCTTCTGCCACCGATGCCGCTTACTCTCTTCTCTCTCCTCATCACGCTCGCCGCTGCCCTCCTCGCGGCGGCGTATTCCCAAACCACCACCACCTTCCCCAACTGCGACCGCACTTTCTCTTGCGGCGCTATCGTCAAAATCTCCTATCCCTTCATCGGCGGTGCCCGCCCCTCCCACTGCGGCCTCCCCGACTTCGCGCTCACCTGCCGGAGCAACAATGTAACCGAATTGACTCACAATTCCCTCACCTACCGAGTGCTGCTACTCGATCAGGCGCAGAAGCGCCTCGTTCTCTCCCGCTCCGATCTCTATAACAACACCTGCCCTTCCGAATTTCGGAATTCTACCCTCAAATCCGCTCTTCTCTCCTCCGACGCTCCGCGAAATGAGGAGCTCACTCTGTTCTACGGCTGCAACGCCACCTCCATGACCAGACGGCCGCACAATCTTTTCAATTGTAGCTCTGGCAGTTTCAATTTCAGCGACGCGTATTACTTGGTCGGGCCTGTTCCGCGCGATCCCATTTTGAGAATCATATATTGTAATATGAGCATCAGCCTGCTGGTTCTGAGGGAGGTCGGCGATCGGCTGGCGAATTCGCGGCTGAGCCTTGGGGAGGCACTGATGCAGGGTTTTAGCGTGAATTATAGTGTTCCTGAAGAGAGATTGTGCTCTGAGTGCTATAGATTGGGTGGGCAATGTGGGTTTGATTCAGTATTGAGTCAACTCGTTTGTGTTTGTGGCGATAGACCTTGTCCTTTTGCTTTGAGTCTACCTCCAGAGGGTAGTCCGAGTGCTCAAGGTATTGGGGATTTCTGTTATGAATAGCAGAACCATAGTTTTTGAGTTTTGATGTTTATGAGTTTGTTTATATCTGCTTTAGATGGAATTTTTTGTTTGAATATGTTCACTAGTTTGATACTAAATTTGCTTCTGTGTTTGAAAATGTAGTTGAAGTGATCATACTTTTCTAGGTCTCTGTTCATAGTTAGCACCTTTTGGCAATTAAAAGTGCTTCTATTTTAAAATTTTATGTGAATTTCTGCGCTTTCTGTCTGTCACCAGCAAAGAGGTCAATGATTTAGATTTAATAATTTGGAATCTTTGGTTGGCTTTATTTTGTCTATATTTATTGTCGCTTTCTTTGCATCTACAGCAATTGTTTTATTTTTGTTGTGGGAAGTGGACGGGCTGTATGTTTGAAAACTTTATTATATAATCATGCCAAGGCAAGGCATCTGCTTCTTATCTCATTACGCAACTTAACACTTTGTGATTTTATGGCTTCTACAGCGAATGGCGGTAACTCAAATTTGGGGATGAATATCGGTATGTTATTAATCTAATCGGATAAACTATTTTACTGCAAACAAATTAGGTTTGAGAGTTGAAAGTTTTCATCTTTCTGTCTGTCCACACCCAGGCCTTCCTATAGGTGGTGCAGTTCTTGCTGGTATTGGCTTGGGATGGTTGATTTTCTACTGCAGGCAGAAGCGAAAACAGCGCCTTCAGCGCCTTGCTACTGGATCTACTCAAACCGCGAGCAAGGATGTCTTGACGCCTCTTTCGATCAAGGACCCGTCTACGCCTCCTTTAACCAAATACACTAAAAGCATCCCTTCATATCCGTCTTCAAAATCTGATCTTGGTAGGGATAGCACATACTTTGGGGTGCAGGTATTCAATTACTCGGAACTTGAAGAAGCTACCAATAACTTTGATCCCTCTAAAGAACTCGGTGAAGGTGGCTTTGGTACTGTATATTATGGTAAGGATATGGTGTCTAGCTAATTCTTGATCAAACGCAAGAGCTCTTTGCCCACATATTTGTTTCCCATTACAGGGGTGCTCTCTGATGGTCGTGTTGTTGCTGTGAAACGGTTGTACGAGAACAATTTCAAGCGTGTGGAGCAGTTCATGAATGAGGTTGAGATTCTAACTCAAGTAAGACATGTAAACCTTGTGGCTCTGTTTGGGTGCACATCCAAGCGAAGTCGAGAGCTGTTGCTTGTTTACGAGTACATACCGAATGGAACAGTAGCTGATCACCTCCA
>JAYDZE010549032.1:0-13712 GCA_034509125.1 Monilaria moniliformis | reverse complement strand
TTGATTTGGTGGGATTGACTTGGATATTCAAATCCCACGAAAATAGCGCGATGGATATTGTAAGTACCATTTTTACCCTTTTGCTGATATAAGTTGTGAATGTATAATGATACACGGTTTTATGAAATCATGGCCCTTGATTTTTGTATCTAATGGTGTGTGTTTGTTTGACATATATATATATATATGTGTGTGTGTGTGTGTATATATGTATGTATTTAACATATATTCACATTTCTGTATGCTATTTCTAAATAAAGCACTAAACCTTATTATGCATTAATATAATATATATTATCTATCAATCTCATACATACATTAATGACACAACAAATCATTCATATTGAATAATACAACTAGTACATGTTGTAGTTATATACTAGAAAACATGCTTTACGAACTGCTTATGTATTAATAACTCTAAAAACTATCATTCTCCGACACTTATGAAGATATTTATTATTGCATGGTTTCCCTTTTATAATCTGGTGATTATATTGTGAGCAAATATAATATATCATTATAACTGAGCAATCAAGTCTAGGTCTTCTCCATTGTAGACTGAATGGTGGTGAGGTCAACACTAAAGCTCTCCCAATCGGTGCCTTGCAGAAGAAAACGAAGTTACACAACCTAGATAGAATTGGACGATCTACCGTGAAAGGTTGCAGTTAATTAAAGGGAAGCCTAGATTATTCGTAATTTGGATTTGGACGGATAAGTCAATATTAATTTCTATAGTGGTCCAAATTAATATTTTATTGGGCTTGTATTAAATTGAGTCTCAATTTAATTACTAAAAGCCCAATAGGGAGGCCCAGTCAAAATTTCATTGGATCTCTAACCTAGCCCATATACTGTGAAGCCATTCTCTTTAAATTTAACATTAAAACCCTTGTCAGTAAATTAGCTCACAAATAGTAGATTGTGCTTAAGACTAGAAACATAATTGATATTTAAAATTTTGCAATTACCAATCGATAGAGTATCAAAGCCTTTGTTGATTCCTACAAAATTATCACCAAACTGTAATTTTTCTACCTCCCTTTCCACGTACTTCGATTAGCCAAAGATGTTTTTCGGCTAGAATATCCTTATTCCTTTCACATCCGACCAATATAGTCTCTGATACATCGAGTCTGTTGTCAATGGTCGCCATGCATCTCTCTTCGTAAATTTCTATTTGAAAATGGAATGGCATGCATACATGCTATAACTCGATTCGATCCTAATATTATGCAGTTAGAGATTTTGAGAAAATGTTTTTAGATCTATTCAGGTGAACCGTGTCACAAAAGTAGCAGTTGATTGAATGAGTACTCTGATACCACTTGTTGGTCCCTGGCAAGGATATACTGATGTAGGAGAGAATATACCAGCTACAATAAATTAAAACTTTTTTGATAATCTTTGACGTTTCTACTAGTAAGTCAGTAAATGTTGAATAACAAGACTCACTACTAAATGATCAGTGTTGATGACTGTTCAACAAGGAGAAGACTATAAGAGTGGGAATAGTTGTGAATCCTGCTAAAAGCTGAATCAGCAGAATAGCTGGACTAATAACTATGGCAGTGCGAAATGTGGTGATTACAACTTGCCTTTACTTAAAACATATATAAACACTTAGTCCACTTTACACTTAGTCATTATTAAGAAACTATTTAATAGAAGATGTATGTTGAAAGTTTACTTGAAAATTATGTTGTGAAGTATATACTTGTGCTATGTGATGACAGTTCAATAACACGGGATGTAAAGTACTAAACAATAAATAACACAAGTCTTTTTACGTGAATCAGAGTAAATTGCTCCTACGTCCACGGGTTGAGAACTTATCAACCAATCTACTAATTTGGATTATGACTTGCTTACGACTATAAGTAATATATTGCTTGCTTACTGGTGCAAGTGACCTGAAACAAAATTAACCTAATTGCGTTACGGCAAAACTTAGCCGATTTCTTCTTGCTTTGAGTGGTAATTGTACTACTTTCATATTTCTTCTTCTACTACTCAAACTTTACGGGGTTTGGTTGTTTCCAACTAAAAGCAACTTATTCGCAGAATAAGAAACTCAATTTAAGCTTAACAATATTACAATGAAATGCCTAGAAGATTAAGGGAATGTTGGTTGACTTCCTCAAGATATAACAGAAATTAGGTTCGAATGAACCACTTAGAAGATTGTATCTTGTCTTTTTCAAAATCATTTTTTGTCTTATGAGAGCTTGAATACTTCAGATTCAAATATGCAGCGATTCGAATCTTCTTCACCTTCAAATAGGTTCAGTCACCGGGTATTTATAGGTGGAATTTGAATTGTGCCATTGGAAGAAACACCAATCAAATCCCTCCATTTTGTCATTTTGAAATCTTCTCATTTGAACTCTATCCTATCACTTTTAACATTTGCAACATCGTATCACTGTAGCTCTACTCGTTGTATTTTTTCCTTAAATATCCGAATCTCTACAAATCTTCTTTGTCACATGAAGCCAAATACTTAAAGTGTATGTTGACTATGTGATTCTTCAGTATAGGAGCACTTAGGGTTGACGTCACGCTTCGTCTTACTTTAGTAGCGACACTCCATTAAACTTTAGTAAGAAACACCTCTGTGTTTCTTTAGCGGCTTCGATCTTTAGTGCTTCTCTTCATGAGCTGACGGCTGAGAACTTCTTCTTGTTGTGTCCTTCTTCTGCTGTAAGCTATACTTAAAAAGATGCTCCAATTAAAACTGAATAACTAATCATTAATTTTCCCAACAATATGAAATTTCATATTTGAAGTAATTTTTCTTCTAGCTTTGAACTGTTTTTTCAATATGCCGAATTCCTATTTTTACCACAAATTTCTTTCTTTAATTTGACCGTCGTCCCTCGATTCGAAATTGGTCTAAGTCAAAAGTATACCTACTTATTATAACACCCCATGCAACATAATATCCATTTTCAACCTAAAATAGAAAATACATTGCACATCGTCGGTTTGAACAGTGACAATCATGTGTGCCATGAACAAATCTCGGGTGGCGCTACAACCGACAAATCCCTCGTCTCCTTGAGCAACGGATCAAAGCCAATGATGTAGAGGCTCCCTTTATAGTCGGTGGAGTTGAAGAAAAGAATGTATGCAAACCATGCACTATAACCATTTTTCTTGTCGTATAAGTAGAAGCCTTGAGCTCACGCTCCGTAAGCGGGTTGTCGAAGACCACCACTATCCCGAATTGGAAGTTGCTAATGGCTAAGGGTTTGGTGATCTTGACCGACTTAGCGTTGGCGGCGTCGCTGCCGTTGAAGAGGATATCGTGTGAAGCATGAATTTTTGGCATGGTGAGCTTTTTTTAAGAGTCGTCGTCATGCATGGGTTAGAGAGAGAAGTGGTGAGAGGAGAGAGAACAAGATGATGAATTTTGGAATGGGATGTTCATGGTTGAATGAGTATGAGGAACTAATTTGTAGTAGAAATTGAAGGGAGTTGTATATTTACTTGTATATGTAGGAAGAGAAAAGTTGGTTTTAATTTATTTATTTATTTATTGAGATATTTGGTATCAAGCATTAATCACATTCCACTAGATCAATACACGCATACTGGACTAGTTTTTTTGTTTTTTTTAGAATATGTAATAGAGAAAGTTTGATTCTTATATTTTCTTTGAAATGTGTTTTATTTTTTATTTTAAATACTCCATTCGTCCACAAAAGTATGACACTTTGGACTGACATGAATTTTAATAAAATATTTAGTAGATGTTTTTCAGTGGAGAAATGATTCCACCATGTTGAATTATTGTGAGTTGGAGAAAAGTTTTTTGGTAAATAATAAGTAGTCATGAGCTTGAATTATAGGAATTGTGTGCGCTAAAAGAAAAGTGCTACACTTTTTGTAGACGCCGAATAAGACAATTGTGTTATAATATTAGTGGATAGAAGGTGTGAAGGAGTAATATCTATAATGCTATTATGGAAAAAAAATACGTTTTAATCTAGAATAAAATATCTCTATGCCTAAATTTGTGAATCAGCTTGCTGTAGTTATTGTAGTTGTGAGTTATTTTAATTTGCGTAGCCTAGTTTGTGTTAACCATTAATTCCTGCCAATTTATTACCTAACTAATCAGAAAATGGAAGCCAGAGGTTAATAGCATAAGACACTCTAGTACATGTAAATGAAACATTGATTTATTTGAGTTAATTAGTAGGTTTATTCAATCATGAATCAAATATTCTCTTGCTTTTCGTGAGGGTTCTTCTCTGTCTCATATAATATGTGTGCATCTTGTTCAAATATATTGTTAAATCTAAAAATTAAGAGCCATTTTGGTAAACTAGATAAGATATAATAAGATAGTTAAATTGTAATAGAGTTTGAGATAAAAATAAAGATAAAGTTTAAAATAAATATTTGGTGGTATTATTTAGTATGTAAGATAAATATTAATGAAGTGATTGATTGGTTATATTATATTATATATAAAATGTAGAATGACGTTTCTTCCCTTTGTTATGTAGATATATTTTCTTGATTTGATTAATAAATAATTATTTTAACATTAGCCAACTTAACTACATAAAGCTATATTAATTAATAATCTGACCATTAATTAAGGTAAATAGAGACTATGCAATTAATTAGTGGTTATTTGAGCTAATTTGAGATTAATTAATTAATTTTAAATAATTAAGACATTTTGACAAGAAGATAGCACAGGATTTAGGCACCCAATATTATAATACTAGCCGACGATAATTCTTTTTTCCCAAATTGTCTTTCCCATTTCATCTATTCCCTAATTTCTGTTACTGACGACAATTCTTTTTCCCCATATGCTCTTTCCCATTTCATCTCTCCCTCAATTTCTTCCTGAAATGGCCATCGATTTTCTTTCTAAGCTCATCTCTTTCCCAATTTTTTCACCAAGCCCCATTTCTATATATTCCCTAACCGGAATTCGGAAAAATAACGAACCAATCGAATCAAATTGGAGAAAGCGAATCAAAAAAAAATCTAACTATATCTATTTGATTTCAATAGTCGAACCAAACATCTGACCAAAACTCGAACCATATAACCCTTGCAAGAAAAAATCTAACCATATAACCCTCGAACCAAAAAAAAATCTAACCATATAACCCTCGAACCAAAAAAAATAATCTAACTATATCTATTTGATTTCAACAGTCGAACCAAACATCCGACCAAAACTCGAACCATATAACCCTCGCAAGAAAAAATCTAACCATATAACCCTCGAACCAAAAAAATCTAACTATATCTATTTGATTTCAACAGTCTAACCAAACATCTGACCAAATCTTGAACCATATAACCCTCGCCAGAAAAGCATTAAAATCACCAAAATCGAAGATGAAATGGGACGAAATCGAAACCAATGGGTTGATGAAAAGGGAACCATAAAATGAAGGACCTCCGACGCAAACGGAAAAATTAAAGCATGCATCGTCGAGAGAGGGAGATAATGGGTAGTAAAATAAATTATGTCACATAATTGTCCATAACTTGGGGGGATGAGTAAGACAATCAGCCCAAAACCTTGCGCTATAGTGAAAAACGTACGGTTCGAGACAGATCAAGATATCTAAATACGGGTTTATCTTTTTGTATTTAGAATACCAAACATCTAAAATACACTATTTCATCAAGATTTTTTTTTTTATCTTTTAACTAGACAATTGTAATCTACCATAAGGATCCTAATAGTATATGTTACTAAATAAATATTTATTATATTCTGTGGACCACTTCTGCGAGGCTCATTAGTGAAAACAAGTCAATAAATAAAGTTACTAACGTGAAATTAATATGATTTGTATCTTATTCTTATTAATCTTTAGATTGTGATTTAAGGAATAAACAATCTCCTCTAGAATGCTGCCTTTACGTGCAGTTCATGTCAAGTATTCCACTAGCAAAATAGAAAATCGAGGAAGGCCAGGTCCTATTTTGTATTGGGAGTTTCTTGTTCCTTCATCGACTATCTGTTTCACCTAACCCTTTGATTTTCATGTAGCCCCTCATTTGAACGGTCTTATTCATGACGAAGACCATCGTCGTACTCAGTCCTATTCTACAAAATTCATCAACGAATTTTACATTCCAAACTTGAAATGACGCCGAAATCAAAAAATCTTATTTTTTGAAACCATTGTTCCACCGACACAGCCTATAAGGCAGTGGCACATTCAGAATTTTGGATTTAAGAGCTACATAAGAATTGAGTCATTTGTATTAATTTTGGGGTACAATTGTACCCCCAATACCCCCAGTGAATTCCCCATTTCCATGAAGGATAACTCCTCTGCGTAAAATTTCCAATCCAACATTGAGTTGGCATTGAAATCACATTCCAAACCATTCAACTATATCGGCACAGTAAAACCATAACCGCAAGACCTCTTCACATCCAATTACTCTATTGTTCGACAAAATCGAAATATTAAAGATAGCGATGGAAAGACCGCGATGAGCTCATATTATCGAATGCTCATTGGAATAATTCACACACACACACACACTTATTTGTGTGGGCTTTTTTCCAGAAATAGACTAATATAACATAAAAAAAATTCTAAATGGATTTTTTTTAAATCCGTAACTAAGTAAGATGCATTTGCAGCATGCATTTTCACTTAAGTGAAAACGCCAAACGACGTCGTTTCACATACGCGAAGGGAGACGCATAAGGCTGATGCGTCTTAGGGGAAGACGCACCACCTCATGCATCTCTGCCCTAATATATACAGCAGCTGGGCAGACGCAAAACACACATGAACACAACACAATTTCTCCAAATTCATCGCCCTTTTGCTTGATTTTTCGCATTCTTTCGACAATTTTTGTTGAACACCATCCAAAGGTATGTAATTCTACTGTTATTGTTATATTTATGGTTTAATTCTCACATTTTTTATGATTTTTTGTATAGTTAGGGTTTAAGTAATTTATGGTGAAATTTTGATATATGTTTAGGTATTTTTGATTGATTCTGAATAATTAAATTGTTAGATAAGTTGTGTGATATGTAGAAATAACAATTTCATTTGTAACTGAGATATTAGATGGTATATAATAGTGTATTAACTTGTTAGATGTTGTAATGTATTAGATAGTATATTAGGTGTTTGATAAAACGACTAAAATGATTGACAATGTAGAGATGATAAATTAGTGTATGTTAGTCTAGCAATTGCCTATTGTTGTTGGGAAATTGCATATTGTTGTTTGAAAATTGCTATTTGTTGTTGGGAAATTGCCTATTTTTGTTGGGAATTCTTTTTTAAAAAGTTGGACTGATATTTTTACTATTGTTGAGAAATTTGGCTATTATTATTGGGAATTTTATATTGTTTGTATGATATATTTAGTTTGAATTTTTGACATCATGTTTACTAACTTTATTTATTAGGAATTGTATAATGTTGAGCTCTTCACAATCAAGTGCTCAATTGTTCTGCGGTCCAAAAAATCCTTCGTTGCTATTTTTATAGCGAGATCACGTTTCGATAAGAATTTGGGCAGGCCAAGATCGGAAGCCTTTGCAAGTTCGCAGATATGAGAGCAAGTTATGGGATTGTAAATCCATTCATCAACGGGTTGTCGAGTTATTTATGAGTTTGGATTCGGCGGTCTTTTGGCTTGTGGAAAGATTAAAGACATCAATCATCACTTGATCACCACTTTCGTTGAGCAGTGGCGACCAAAGACACATTCATTCCATCTTCCTACTGGTGAGGCGATAGTGACGTTAAAAGATGTGGAGGTACTTTGGGGTCTCAGAGTTGATGGATTTGTTGTGACTGAGATGGACTTGAGCTTGAAACCGAAGTATGGATGTAAAAGTATCACCGCTTAGTGGCTTTACCCCTCATGAGACTGAAATGAAATAGACCGGTCTTTCTATAGCGAATATTGGTAATGGCTTACATGATTCATTTAAAATAGTCCAAAAGACTAGACAAGGTGAATACCGAATAGTCAACAATGGGATAATAAGCACCCATCTTATGAGACAATGAAATATATCTCAATTAGTACAATGTTTTTCCTCCAACTATTAGATTGAAGTTTCGAGTCTCCAAAATGAAAAAATAGAAAATAATTATTAATCCTTCTTATATTTAGAAAAATAATAAAAAGCATCCCCTGTATGAAGTTTGACAAAGAAATTACTCAAATTCATAATCATTTATAATTTTACTAGAAATTATCAGGGAATTTAAATATTTTAAAATTTCAGTTCGTATTAGTAGACAATATTCAGGCTAATTTTTTTATAGTAAATGCCCTTAAAAATAAACGAACAAAAAAACCTCAGTTGACCAACATAATATGGATAAACAATGAACTCAAACAACAACTACTTCTCGAAATTGCAATTCTTTTGAGATAATCACAGTCAGTTGAGCATTTCAGCAACATCTCTGACTTATATTAAAAGCATGACAGATTAAAGGTCAGGAATGAAAGATTATTGCAACGATATATCTATTTGTATATATACTATCATTACCTCAAACAGGCTCAAACTCAGCACCGAAAGCAGAGATCAACGCGAGTCCTGTGCCGCCTCCTCCGCCTCCGTATCCGACGTATACTCCTCCTTCAATGACGCCAGAGAGTCTCCCATCAGCCGCCCCCGGTACTGCTGCACCACCAGAACTGAAGCTGTGGTCTTAAACTGTGATGAGATCAGCAAGTTCCCCACCGGTCCCAGCTCAGGGCATTCACTCTTCTTATTAAACGCTGCAACGAGCCGACACTCCGGCATTCGTCCAATGACGAATAGATTACTGCGGTTGTGTTTGAAGATTGTTCCAACTAAGTCAGCATCACTGCCTACCACAACCTCTTCGTATTTTATCGAACCATCCTCCGATACTCTCTGCTTGAACTCTGCAAGAAACTCTTCATCTGATATATCCTCTGCAGTAGACCCATCCTTCACATCCAAAGTTAGGCTATCCGGGATGAACTTGGAGTCCACGATGAAACGAACTGCATTCAATCGAATGCCAGTGTGCTCGGCCATGAGCGCCCCATAAGATAGGGCTTCACGGTCATCGTGGCCTCCGAAGAAGAGCGCCGTGACAGTGTAGTTAACGTTGCTTCCTGATACGTGAGACGGCCCTCCTAGCCCTCGATCCACCAATATGCCAACGGAGCATGGCGCGTGTTCAAGAACCCTACGGTTGACATGCCTGAAGTCAGCTCGTGTTGTCTCAAAGTGTCCATCGACTCTCTGGTGCTTATGGAATGGGAGGATTATTATTGAAGCCATCTTCCTCTCGGCACTGGTGCAAATGTCCTCGTGCATGCTAGGAAATGGCGAGATCGCAGTTGTTGGTCGTATGGAGACTTGGCTGAGGTGATGGAATGCATCGAAAGCAACCACAACTTGGTTTGCATCAGAGTTCTGCACCTTGTTCCAAAACGGCAACCCGTTGTTTCTCGCCTTGTGCACCATCAGAATCGCGGATGATCTTTCAGACAGCTCCATTAGGTGCATCGCATAGATGCGAAGCCCTCCTTTCTTCCCGGTACCACGTGAGACCTCCATCAAATTTATCAATGTCGGAATATTTCTCGTGCTATGAAAGCAGATAAACATTCTGAGTTGAGTGTCAGGTTCCTTCCTCTGAATTGTCCTATATTTGTATTCCAATTTAGCCATTTCAGCTGGCTTATATATGGCTACGACAATTGGCGTCGTTATGAATGTCGTGAATAACGCCATTAGAACCATGATCGCAAAAGTCTGATCATTCAGAACCTACAAAGACAAAAAGATCATTTGAGAGATCAGGAACTGAGCAAATTCATAATGATAGCCGCAGATAGTTCATTAGTAACTAACCCCTCGGTCTTTCCCGATGTTTAGGACGATAAGCTCCACCAAACCTTTAGTGTTCATCAAGAAACCTAGGGTTAGCGCCTCTCGAAAACGAACCTTGCAGCAGAGAGAGACCAAAACAGTGCCAAAAATCTTCCCAAAACAAGCAGTGAATATGACTAGAACAAGAAGACCCCAAGATTGAGCCCCTTGAATGGTGGCTACATTTGTCTTCAATCCGCTTGATACAAAGTACAAAGGAAGAAATAGACCAGATACGATGTCCTCTACTTTTTCCACAAGGGCTCCAGCAAATGCTCCCTCCTTTGGAACAAGAACTCCCATAACAAAGGCCCCGAAAAGGGCATGAATCCCAATGATATCAGTGACAAGACCAGCAGCCAAAACAGCACCAAGTGTAGCACAAATATATATCTCGTCAACTGGCTCACCCTCAGGACAGCGTCTAGCAACCCATTTGAAAACAAACGGGAAAACGATTATGCATAACAGTATGAAACCAAACCCACATAAGAAGACCCATAAGGAAACAAGTGGAGAACGGCCTGTGCCTGATAGGGCAACAGCCAGAGCAAGAAGAATCCATGCAGCCACATCATTGACTGCGGCTGCAGACATGGCTATTCTACCAACATTTGTAGTCAATAGCTTAAGTTCAGCCAAAATACGAGCCAGGACAGGAAATGCAGTAATTGAAAGAGCCACTCCCATGAAAATCAAGAATGGTCCTTGACTAACACCTTGGGAAATAGTAGCCCTGAGCACAAATGACGTTCCAACTCCTAAAGCAAACGGGAGACTGATTCCTGCTAGAGCAATGCATAATGCTTTCTTTCCAGTCTGTCGAAGAGACTTTGGATCCAGTTCAAGGCCAACCAGGAACAGGAAGAATAAGAGGCCCAGGTTGGCAAGAGTATCTAAAACAGTGAGGCTTCGTGGTGGAAAAATAGCATGAAGATATTTCTGGTTGCGGCCCAAAGCCGAAGGACCAAGTAGAACACCTCCCTACCAAAAAAGTATTAGCAAGTCAACCTTCTTGTGGAAACTTAAAAAGTAATCAGGAGTGCTTCGTATGAAATAATAAAGTGGGATGAACTTTAGTCTTCCCATTTTCTTTAAGCAGTAAGGATTTAAATATTGCTCTTGAAGCAATCACAAGCTCTAGTCAATGCTAAACATATGTATATTGTACATGCATTTGTTAGAAATAAAAACAATTGCAGATAGAATTCCAAAATAATACTAGAACTTACAGGTAAAGTCACATGAACAGAGATAGAGAGCGAATGAAAAAACAAAAAAAAAAGCCACAAATGGGTGAACAATTTAAAAGAAAGAAAAACATTATTCTCTGTGAAGTCATCAAACTTGAAGAAACCAGATATAAGTCATCTCTTTTATGTGGAAGAGTGAAGTGAAAGACTATCATCTTTCAGAATCCAAAGATTGGTCCCACTCTCCCACATAGAAGGAATCCTAGAACTTATAAAGACTTGAACATAGAATTTAACTTCATATGTTGATCTTGCAACTTCATCCGTGCTCAGATCAATGTACATAAGAAAAGCTGAGAGTAGTTCATAATATCATGTAACATTTCGTTCTGAGATCCTCTCTGTTACCAGAGGCAGAGTCATTCTATTATTGTAATGTTTGATCAAATATAAATAAAGACTATTGTAATACATATGGAACTTTAACCAATTCATCACTTTCTCACAGTTGCTTGATTTGTTTCCTCATATCAGCCCAACCTAACGCAAGACTTTAGCTAGATACATATTATGATAGATATCGATTATTATTAGTACCAATTATTCTTTAATAGTTGTTTCTTAAAGGAGTTTGTTTTATTGAGTCTAGTTTGTTAGTAGTTTGTTTAGAGATAGATTTTATCTCTTAGAGTTAGAGATTAGAGTTGGTTTAGGAGTCTTTAGTTAAATAGAAGTTTTATTTGAGGTGGAGCCTTTAGTAGAGTCTTATAAATAGGTTTATGTTTCTCAGTTTTAGGTGTGCAGAAAATCAGTCAAGGCTTGCCAGCAAATTGCGGCGTGTTGCCAGCGCAAGCTGTGTCGGGTGTGGCCTAATTCGGAGGTGATTTATCCTTGGTATTTTCGTTGTTTATGAGTCTTTGTCAGTTTTATATCAATATATTTTCTGTTCGTTGGTTATTTTTTGTTCTCCTGCTCGTGAGTTTCCAGCCACCACTGCGTTTATTTTTATCAATTTGGTGCGGTGAACCATGATCCCTACTCGAAGCACGGACGCTCGGCTCACCGGACTGGAGAAGGCGGTTGAGGAAATCAACGCCAAAGTTGACAAGTTTGCCAAGATCGATAAACTAATAGCCAGGTTGGCTGTTTCTTTGCAGAAACTGCAGGGACTTCGACAATAGGGTCCACTCCAACCGAGCCTCAGCCTTCGGTGACCGATCGGAACTCTGCAACACCACTCCAGCCCGTTCCGTCTCCCATTTTGGTACCTCTGCCACCTCCAGCTCTTGTGACTCCACCGGCAGTGGTGACAGCACCGGCAGTGGTGACAGCACCACTGGAATTGCGTCCACTGACTGGCGTTCTTTCCTACCATAAACTTCCGCAGCCAATCTCCAGCTCCTCCTGGGCTCACCATGCCTCATGGGGTTTCTGGTTGTCAAGGTCAACATCCCTTAATGCCGTGGCCGGTTTGGGATGTCTTTTGAAGTGCTTCCACAGCCTTGAGGACAAGGCTATTTCCAGCAGCGGAGCAGTTGATAGAAATCGATTATTATTATTATTAATTTTTCTTTAGTACTTGTTTCTTAAATGAGTTTGTTTTATTAAGGTGTCTAGTTTTTCAGTAGTTTGTTTAACGATAGATTTTATCTATTAGAATTAGAGTTGGTTTAGGAGTCTTTGGTTAATTACGAGTTTTATATGAGTTGGAGTCTTTAGTTGAGTCTTATAAATAGGATTATGTTTCTCGTTGTGTAGAAATTTAGTCAAGTCTTGCCGGTTGCCGGCGCAAGCTGTGTATTGCCCTCTTCGGAGGTGTGGCCCTCTTTGGAGGTGATTTATCCTTAGTATTTTCGTTCTCTATTAGTGTTTGACAATTTTATATCTATATATCTCAATTTTATTGGTTATTTTCTGTTCTCCTGCTCATTTCGTGTGAGTTTCCAGCCACCACTGCCTTTACTCTTATTATATTCGTTAAACAAACACTATACACTTAGGATATCTGCAAAGTACAAATGATTTTCATCACCATATACTATTCAAAGGCTTAACCTGGTGACGTGATTAGTTGAACTCTCAAAGTTTGGGCTCTTAGGTTGCATCAAACATCACTAGGTGAAGTCAATATTAAACGTTGGCATAAATTGCGCCCAATGAAGACTACCAGGTTGATAGCCGTAGAAATTTAAGTAATACTGATTAAATAAAAGCACAGACTTTGATGGAGCAGCGCCGACGGGGTTAAAAGTGTATAACCGGCGCTGATTCAAGAAAGCAGCAATTGATGGGTTTTATTTATTATTATTTAGCAGCAATATATTAAGTTATTTTCTTTTTCGGGATTTTTGCCTTATGCATGGGCCTTAGTAGGGTTTAATATATATTTATAATTCTATAGAGCTTAGGGTTATTATTATTAGAGTTGTTGAAGCGTGTATCACTGGACATAAGTTTCTCGCTTCCTGGCCTCTTTGAGGATTTATCATATAATAGATTATATCTTTTTTTCTACTGTCTCTACTCTATCAATTTGGTGCAGTGAACGTGGATCTTCTCATGGCGACGCAGAAGGAGAGATTGGAGCAGGTAGAGAAGACGGTAGAGGAAATACAGGC
>JAYDZE010549021.1:0-10117 GCA_034509125.1 Monilaria moniliformis | reverse complement strand
CCCCCCCCCCCCCCCCCCCCCCCCCCCCCCATATAATTATAATTATGTAATTACGAACACCTTTTTAATTCAATATTTCAAGAACATCTCATAAATTCCATAAGGAGATTTAATAAAATATGAGGGTTTATATATACCCATACATTCGAGTTTAATAATATATAAAGCATCAAGAATCACATAGTGCAATAAACAAGAAAGAATATAACAAAATCAAATCAAACTTGGATTAAAAAGGCAAATTGCATCTTGAACTACCATAACAAGTAATAAACAATAGAATAATAAAAAGCCCCATAAGTCGAGACCTAATTCTTAGCAAACTAATGCGTAAGTGCGACTTATATGGGACAGTCTCTGTCTCTTGGGAAGGCGAAAAAAATATTATAAAGTAATTGTTTATCTAGCCAATGAGGTATAGTTCAAATGTCAAGATTGAGGCATTAAAATATTATAAAAAATAGTCTTGCCTTTTTTAATTATTATCATTTAGACCACTTATAAATTTTTTTTAAAGTAATTGTTGACGTAAAGAGACTAAAATGGGTTTCATTTAATAGATTAATAATTAATATTCTTGTCTCGCAAATTGCAAGTGCATGAATCACTCACTCTAAGGATTAGGAACATAAACTGAATAAAGAATGAGAAAATAAATTATATCTGCTAATTTAATTTTAAATTATATATTGATTGAGGGTGGCATGTGGTATGCCCACTTTTTCTTATTTATTTATTTTGGGTGCACAATTAGTATGAAATGCATTATAATGATCTGGGTCTAACGTCTAAACACATTGCTTGCAATTAACACACTCTAAGCCTAATATTAATTTAATAATAATTTATTTATAAATTGTTATATTTAGTGCAAGGCTGGCAAAGAATATAATGTGTTCAATTACGTGTAATATGTTTTATTAACTATGTAGCAAATGCCAAAGAGTCAAGCTTCCATTTTAATTTAACTTTTACCAAAATAGGGTCCCGTTCCTGTATAAGATTAAAATAAATAGAAAGTTTGTTATTTTAAAATTGCTTAAACTAAAAAACGTTGAATCTAAAGACTAATTTAATTAATTCTTCAAATTTTAGAGAAAAAATAACATGGAATTAGTCAAAGAAATTAATATTATTGAATTTATTTCCAAGATTCCAATTGGTGCCATGCACATGGTTTCTTGAAAATGGTATATATTAAAAATATATTTCTGTACATGACATATCAACATTGTAACCTGCCAGAGATTCATTTCCCTTTAGGGTTGGGCATTTGATAATGACCATTCATATTCCACAATTTTAAATGAATCATAATGCAAATATTTCTTGTGAGAGATTAAGTAATTTAGTTTGGTTTGTCCAAATAATTTTTGATATATAGTATAGTTTAGTAATGCAACATTAAGTTATAGTTCTTATCTTGTAGAATACAAAATAATTCATATCTATATTTAGAGAATGCCGTGATATCACTACATATAATGTAATCATTATTTATTGAAAAGAACCAAGAGATAGGGCCAAAATCCATAATCAATGAGTATTGCATTATTGCATGAGTGATATTTTGGGTTTTGTTAGTTTTATAAATTAAATTGTCAATTCATCTAAGCCAATAATTTAAACACATGATGTCACGTTCAATTTTTAGAAGGTTCAAAAGCCATGCTGCCCCCCTAAATAAACAACAATAAAAATGTGGTGTTTCTAGAGCGTAGTCCAACAATGTTAGGTCACTTTCTTAAACAAATGTGCAATTAATTAATATTGGTTGAGGCTTACATATGTATGGATATATAATAGGAACAACACATTGTGATTTCTCAATAGGAATACAATTCCACTAGCTAGAGAGCTATTGGAGTTGAGAAAGAGCTACCCTTTCCCTTTGTCTTATTCGGGTTAATTTTGTTTCAAAGTTGTAGTGATAAATTAAAATTTAGAGCTATTCTTTCCAAAAATGATTCCATGTTTTGTTTATTTTTTTAAAAACCTCAAACTTTATACATGTGGTTGAGAATTCTGTATCGAAATAAAATGAAATCAGCTCGTTGATTTCAGTAATAAAACCACATGTTTTATGAGTGGAGAGACATTTTATGGAACACATCCCATGTTAAAAATATTAGGAACATTATAATTACAAAAAAGTATATGATGTTATAATCATAACCTTTCAAAAATCATGTGAAAATTATAAATATTAATAGCCGTTGTTAGAGAATTAACCATGAAAATCATACATGTTATATTAGAATACCTAGCTATGTAATCTTGTATCCTTGGTAATATGAAAATGAAGCTATATATATTGATATACTATATATACTCATGATTTTACAATTAATATATAATGGTTGAAATGATTAATAATGAACCAAGCCTATAATTCAATTCGATTACATCACACAATCACCTCAATCATCACATCTAACTATTGATCATACACCATAAACATACATTATTAACACGTGACAAATCAAATCCCAGTTAATCAAGAACCTCAATCATCATCGCCATCATGACATCTAGTACAAGAAAACATCAGGAGAAGCCATGATTGGCTGATTGGCATGGATCAAACTCCACGGATTCAGCAAATCATCATAATCTCCTCCATTCTCTTCAAATCCAGTAGCAGCAGAAGCACCTGGCAATTCCTGGTGTGAGCTCAAGCAGCTGATGATCTCATTCAAGGCATGAAGCCTGTGATCCAGCTCAGACATCTGAGCCCTAAGAACCGAGTTCTCAGACTCCATGTTCAGGTAGAGATGCGTCACGAGGCTTATGTTTGTGAGAATATGGTTATTCTCAGCCCTCAGATGATTCGCCTGAGCCGTCAGATCATCCAGAAGCTTCTGCTTCCTCATCCGCGATCGCCTCGCGGATTCTCGATTGGACAGCATTCTCTTGCGTTTCCTCATCTCGGTCTGCAGATTATGATTGATTTCTTCGCAATTTTGGAGGGAGCTCGAGCCCGAAGAAGTCCCGCTGATTGGAGAAGCCATGATTAATTGTGTGTGTGTATCGAGAAATTGTAGATCGATGAAGTAAAATTAGGGTTAAGATTGAGATTGAGGTGAGAATTGGGGATTTAGAGTTTTGTGTTCATGAAAAAACGTAGAACCAGTAGAGGAAGACGACGGAGAAGGATTGGACGAGGTGAGAACGACGACGTAGAAAGGAGTTGATTGTGAATCCAGAGAGGAGGATCTCACTCACTAGAGGTGACATGATTCCAATTCTATGATCCAACGCTTCCACATGAAATTTCTGTCGATTAATTTTGTATTTGATTAGGTTTGAGGTTGAGATCAATGGAGGCACAGAGATAGAGAGAGAGGAGCGGGGAGAGAGAGTGAGAGGGAGAGAGGCTTATGGTGGTGGTGGAGGTGGAGATTTATACACGAAGAAGAGCTCGTGAAGGGAATAAAGAAATGATTTATGGCGGCAATCATTATGATTAAATTATTTGAAATGTCGGTTTATTGATTATTATTAATTGGACATTGAAAGAATATGGCGTGGGTATGGGCATCTAATCTTGCATTCTTGATCTGGCTGTCATGTTATGATAAGGTAAATTAATGTAACATGCAATTTTTCACTGCATGGTTTTTGCCAGTTAAATCATAAATTATAAATTATAAAAATTTAGGGTGATTGAATTACCGTGGCCCGTGGGTGTTTGCACTTAAACAAATCTAATCACAAGTGAAGAAATTATGATGAATTTAATCTTATCCCAATATCTATAGAGTTTACAAAATCCTTGTACCAAAGGGAATAAGGATTTAAAGGTGGTTGTGGGTAAATCCTAGTCAAATCTTATGATTGCGGAGATTATGGTGGTTGTTTAGGGATCATAACAAGCATGGAGAATCAGATCGAGCTCGTAGAGATGGCTATACAACAGTTAATAGAGTTGCTAGGAATTGCTCGCGGCCAATGTGTTTGGAAGCTAGCTGATTTCCCTTCTTGGCCAAGAGATACTGCAGAGAAGGACGTTGCTTAGTAAAAATCCGTGTCTTCCGTCCCAAAAGAAAAGTGCAATTATCAATTATCTTTTACTAAATAGTAGAAAAAGGAATATTACTCCAATATCTTAAAATTTTCAAATACAGACATGTTTATATCATTTTAAAGCTTTTCAGTATTTACTAGTTTCGTAATCTTCACGTAAAACCAATATTTGTATATCTTAAGTTGGAGACAGTAGAGCCCAAAATTAATCACATTAACCATCGCAGATGCTTCGTATACCACCACATGACTAGTTGTATTGTTATGTGTGGCACTACGATATAATCGAAGATACCTGATCATTACTCGAGTACTAAATACAATAATCCCAGCTCACAAACGATACGCGACACGCAGCACGACAAAACAACACATACGCCAACAGTTACAGCCATCAAGGCGTGCAGTAAATAAAAAAGCAGAAAATAACTGCACTACGACTTCTTGTCTCTGAGTTCTTCTCAGTCAGAGTCCGAATCAGTATGTGCTGATGTTCTCACTGACGTGCGTTTGCCTTCAAGATAATCATCATCCTCTTCGTCTCCTTTCTTCTCCTCGATAATTCCTGGAAATAAAGGTTTAGAATCTGCAACAAGGCAAATAAATGCACCTACAGAGCAGGATTCTGAAGAAGAATATTACCTTTCTTCAAGAGGAAAAGTTCGAGCTTCCTTGTGGGAAAATCATCTTTGCCCCCCAAGTCTTCAAACCCCACCAGCCTATCTGATGCTACTCCTTGCCTGTGGTCAATGTGTGTATGTTCGTATATGATGTTAAGCAATGCAATTTTCAACTTGAACCATAAGCAATGAGGCTTTCTAATGCGATGTTATTATACCATGCGAAATGAATCAGTTGCCAAGAGGAGAAATTTTCAACTGGGCTCCTAGGATTTATAGGTTGAACAAATTAAGGTTTTATGACATAGCCTGATTTTACTTTGATAATATACCACCTATAAATAGCTTCTTCGTCCCCATCACTTATCATCAATCTGTCCCCATAATACATTGCACAGCATGTTGTAGCAAGGATATAAGGAAGTATGAATCTTACTCAACATTGACAATGACATAATCAAAATTGGGATGCCACAGAAGTAACTTAGAGATGAATATGATGAGATTCAAACAAATAACGGGGTTAACATTAGTTCTTCCCAACTTAATGAATATGCAACTCCTAGCCACTCATGACAATTATAAATCAATGGAATGATCCCACTTGCTAATGAATAAATGCATAATTGGGAAGCTAAGAAATAGTGAAAAAAGGATTACCTGAATAGTATGACACACGGCAATGTCTTGATTCCAAGCTTAGCAACAAAGAAAGGAGCATTCTGCCAGAAAATAAATAACACACAGGAATTGTAGCTTCTTTTGGTTAATTCTGAAGAGTGCAGAATACATAAATGCAGCATGCTATTCTATACTGACCTCAGCATCCATTTTGATGAATTTAGTAGTAAAATGTCTAGGAGCAAGGGACTTCAAGTGCTTATCCATAATCCTAGAGAAGTGTGACATGAAAAGATATTACAACAAACGCATTGTTTTGAAGGATCTTCAGAAGACCTCTAAAAAGCGCAAAAATTCACTATGACAGAGGCACCATAAATCCTTCTTTTAGCTCGTTCCTGTTCAATCCTTATATTATAATGTACTAGTTTGACGCTTAACTACTAACATCACATGCCTAATTGAAAATATCAACTCAACATTTCCCACTTTTTACAGATATTGCAGATAAGAGACATCATGCGTCATTACTTGCAACGATAGAACTCTCGGTGGTAGAAATGACAAATCACTTTTTCGGTGCCAGTAACTTCACCCAAGAAATCTCCTTCTGTTATCTCCCTGTACTCCCCATGACCTTGCGTTGTCAATTTTTGCCGCTTCTCTGCTTCTTTCTGTAAGGAAAGTTAAATAAATAAATTTAAAAAACCTAGACAGATGATTTAAAGGAGAGAAGAAAAAAAGAACCTACTAGATAGCTACCTTAAGAGCCGCAATCCTGTCAGTGTGCAATTTCTCCAGCTCAGGGTCCTATGAGAAGCAGAAACATGGCAAAAAGATGAGATATAAAGAGAAAAAGAAAGCAACAAAATGTAAATGCACAACTCACTTACGTCCATAAGCTCATCCAGATCCACTTCGTCATGAACAGAGCTTGATGCATTAGCTTTCCCTTGAGCCAGCAAATCCTGTGGAAGCTACGGTTATTGAGATCCAGAATCTTTGCATCCTCTTTATGATATGTTATTCGCATAAATTACATAAATAAAATCTCCTTCCAGCTCACAGTTAAATCTCATTTCAAAGCAAAAAAAAGCCTCTAGCCGTTTCAGAAACCTTGAAATGAATCGAACCCAAGTGCCACATAAACATTGACAAAACCTCAGCACAAATTATTTAGCAAAATGCATGCTTTTGCTTAATCAAAACCACAAAAATCAACACTCAACTGTACTATCTACCAAACTGCAGCATCTAATTTGAAATGATGCAATCAAACTTTATTACATTTCTGCCTCTTTCCCAGAAAACAAGTAAAACTCCCCCTTCATTACATTAATCAAATCATCAATATTCACGCCTGTTAATCTACTCAAGTGGGGAGATACTCATCTAGTATAAAAATGTTCAAAAATCTTCCTCTTTCATCCTTCATACACCGTCTGAATGACACGCGATTTTACAATCTCAGAAACTAAATCCGAAATCACCAAAAAATGGTAGAATTATGTAACTATTCCCCCAATTACATCAGTTCACATACTGACATAAGTCTTCAACGTGCATCCATTTACATCACTGATTCCAATTCATAAATTCTACTAAAACTGCTGCAAATAGAATTCCCGAAGCACAAATATAGAGCATGAAATTCATCAGAGTAAATTGAAAAAAAAAAATTAACTAAAAAAGAAGATGTTGGACCTTTTGGTAATCGCGAGCTGCAGCAGCCATTACATTGCCGAAAGCCAAATTAGAAAGAGTCGATTTCACTGAATCCGGGTCCATTTTCTTTTATCTGATTTCAAAATCAAAATATATTACCACTGCTACACCATAATCAACCAAAAAAATAGCGAATTTGTGTAAAATGAGAGAGAACCAACTTACCAATAAGATCTGGATTCTCAAATCTACAAGCTCGAGACAAAGATTTAGCTCGACAATCTACAACAAAATCTATTGCGAAATTCAATTTCACTAGGTCTTGAGTGGTTGATCTTTTTATTTTGATAAAATATATATTATCAGTATTTGAATCTGATGGGTGAATTTAATCAATTTTAAAAAATGTGATAAATCTTGGGCTGATATTGAGCTAAGTATGGGCTATTTGGGCTAGTTTGAAATTTAATTGGACCTCTTTTTCTTTTCTTATAGAGTAATGATATTGGGCTATAGCTAAATACTTTACTAGTTTTAATATGATAAAAGATTAGAATTTTAGCGTCTCTCTATTTTTAATTGTTTTCTTTAGTTGGGGGTTGCTATTTTTACAAATCAAAATTTGTTGAATGCCTCAATATTATTCTCTCTGTCCACAAAAAAAATATATAACAATTATCTTATTTAGTGTTCATAAAAATTATACAACAATTTATTTTTTGGACATAATCTCAATCTACTTTATATCTCAACGGGTCCGCAACGTGTGAATAAGAGCTCCGCACACTAACTACGAACCATCCCACTTCGCCTATTAAGTTATATTACATAAATGACACTTTTACACGTTATAAATAATACTTCTATCAATAATAAATGACACCTTTAATAGTAACAAATGAAATCATATGCATAAGCATGATATAAAATAATACTTTTTAATAATAAACTATGTTTTTTTAAATAAAATCATACTTCGCAAATGATATTTCGTAAATGATATATTACAAATGATACTTTAATATATCAACATAGCGAATCATGCAAGCGTCAAGATTATAAAATGTCGGCTTCAGAGTCGAACAACCTCGCCACCGCGAAGACCATCCTCTCCGCCGTGGGCTCCATCGCCGCCACCTTATGTAAAGAGTCTCCCTTTAGCATTCTTGGAGGAAGTGAAATTCCCCCATGTGAAACTCCCACAGATTCTTTAAGGTAAAAAGGGTTTTTTTTTTTTTTTTTTTCTTTCTTACAAAAGACCCCCGTGGGCTAATCAATCCTTTCTGCAAAAAAAATGTATATATAAAAATCATGGGATTGTCCCTCATTCCTCTTTTTAGTAATCAAAATAAAAGAAAAAGTAACCCAAAATCATTGATTGCTGATTCTCATTGCTACACTCCAAATCCCAAATTTGGACCACCTCCCTTGTTACAAACCTTGCTTAGGACAAGTGTCTCCCCCACATTGCAGATCACCAAGATCCAATGGCCCAGAATCATCCAGCACACACCTAATGTCTAAAATACTTCTTTTTCTCTTCTTTTCCAAAAATTTAAAGCTTTCCTTGTACCATTGGGTTTTCGTAGAGGAAAAGAGGGAAATGCTGGTTGTATTTTCCACATACAACTTTGTTAAAATAATGAAGGAGGACAAAAAACTTTTTTGCTCTCTTCCTTTGCTTCTTTTCATAATTGCCCACTTTGGAATTTGGATTAGGATATTACATGACACTTCCCATAAATCAATCTCCATCCAACACATATTTGTGTGTGAAACTATGTTTCATGTCCTTTTTTTGTTGCTACTTCACGTTGAAAAGCAAATTTATTTTAGTGGCACCCTGCCACCCTTGCTTTCCAATGTAATAACAATCGCGACAAAATCCAATTCAATATTTGTTTATCTATTTATTTTTACTTTTTGAGGGGTTTTTTGTGTGTCTGATAAAATGTGTTAATTGGACCGGGTCAGCCCATGCAATTTTAGACTCATGATGACCCAGACTTGTTGTGAATGAGCTGGGTCGGGATTGGGCTGGATTTTTCAAAAATAAGTGAACTCAGTCCGACCCAAGGCCATTTGTAAAGTGGTTCTGGACCGAGCTAAACCGTAAATGAGCTTGTAAATTAATTTTTTTAATTTTTTTTTTCATTCTTTCATTTATATTCTACTAATGTATTAAAAGAAAACAACTTAATTTACCGAATTCATATGATATATGAAATAACATTGCAATTCATACAAAATCATATTTTTCTTATTTTTATATATTAGTCTTAAATCATCAAATTAAATAATATTTAAAAATAAATTACAAGCTAAAAACTTTAAATATAATTTATAGTTTTATATAAAATTATGTTCTTTCTTAATTTTACTAATTATTACTTTTTATTATAAAATATGAAATATGATTAATATAAAATATATAATATGAGTTATAAAATAATAAATAAATATAAATTTTAATTTGGCTTAAGATGAATCTCACATGGTTTTGGGTTGGACCTCATGTGAGTCTGGGCATAAGCTACTTGGATTTTGAAATTAGTCCAAATGAAGCTTATCTCAAGTGGAAGGCCCAGCCCAACCCGATCCACTTGCTCAATCGAAATGGGCCTAGATTGGTCCGAGCTAGGTTAGATCAACCCTACCAAGTTGACATCTATATGTGTGATGTTGTTTGTTGAATAGCAACATGAGGTTTCCAAAATCTTTCAATTTACAGAGGAGACATCATACTCCAATACTTACATCCCCAATACTTATATTGAGTAACTAGCTATTTCTCTCCAATACTTACATCCCCTCTCATATGCTGAAGCATTTATCGAACCATCTAAAGAAATAGAAGAAAATGATGCTATTTTGTGTCTTTATTTCTTAATAATGTTGCCCTATACTCTTTCAGATAAAAAGAAATATTAAAGGTTACATAACAATAGACTTGAATATGAGACCTTTAACCTTAAACAACAATCACTCTACCATTAGGTCAACACACACATACAAAAAAAATTAAAATTTGAGAAATTCAGACACCCGAAGAACCGAGCTGAAAAATTAGGTCAACACACACACACGTATGCAGACACCCGAAGAACCGAGCTGAAATTCAATGTCGAAGAAAAAGTCTTTCTGAAAGTATCCCCTTCCAAAGGGATAGCTAGATTCGGTATTAA
>JAYDZE010549010.1:0-13717 GCA_034509125.1 Monilaria moniliformis | reverse complement strand
AAAAAATCGAACCAAATTTTAAATTTCGGTTTGGTTCGGTTCGGATATTCGGATTTCGGGTATTTTGCTCACCCCTAGGTGAAAGATTATGAGTGAGCCATCATGAGTCAGGGCATGATTGTTAGCCACGATGGTGCCTTGGAGGGACACGGTCGTGGTTGCATAATCATGGTTAACATAACGAAAATACATTCAATTTTAAATTCCATTCATGAAAATTACATTCAATGAAAAGTCATACAAACACAAAAAATTACATTTAATCTTCTACAAACAAGGAAATTACATTTAATATACTACAAACACAATCAATTACATTCAATATTAAGCTTGAATAAGATCAAGGAACACAACTCAACTACCGAAGCTCTAACCGAATATTAGGAAGCTCTAAATAAACTCTGGAAAGCTCTAACCAAAGTACAGGGAGACGTCATTTAAAAAACTTATAGATACATTAGTGGGGGGACAACAATGGTGCCAACGGTAATGGATCCAACAACTATGCATTAATAGGCGGTGGCACATTAAGTCGTGCAGTGGTGCAAAATATGATTGAGAGGGAAGTATATATAGAGTGGGATGGCGGTGGGAATTAGAGTTGAGGCAATGACACATTAATCAAGAGGTGGTGTGAGGTACTGCACGAAATAGGATTGATAGTTGGCCGAATTATATGGATCACATATATATCGGATCATATCTTTGACCATAATTGTGTTCAACGATTTTGAGCCACGAAGGTAACCAATACCATGGTAAACGTTCGTAGAGGCATGATTCTGAGTGAGCCACCATGCTTAAGTCATAATAAATGAGCCACGATCGTACGTGCGTGGTCGTGGGTCACTAATCGACTTTGGGCATCTATGCGGTTAGTTTCTTAATTGCAAATTCATAACTCTATTGGATATAACAAAACGATGGTCATCCAGTATTTTAACTAGTTTTATTTTGAGATAAAAGACTCATATAAAACAACTATTATAATTTAGTATTTTTTTTTTCTTTAATGACAGGAAATGTGTAGATGTAAATTGTCTTTTTGCATGGTCATTTTTGGACAATTTTGAATGGGCCTCAGGTGACACGATTCGATTTGGGTTTTACTATGTAGATTACGAGAATGGGCTTAAAAGAATTCCTAAATGATCTGCTATTTATTAGTTATTAATGATAACCCGTATACATTTCCAAAGCACTCGATACTTAACATGAATTTATATCTTAATAAATCGTTAAAGTGTTATTATAATCAAGTAAACGGTTTGTGCGTTCAAATGAAACGCCGCATCTAATATAGAGAAATTAGAAAATAGTGCAACTAATCATAAGAGTAGAATGTAGATTAAAAGATTGCAAACACAGATGAATTTGTTGTGAAAAATCACATTCACATATAGAATAAGATGTGCAATATTTGAGTTTCTTAGTATCATGTAGAACATAGAGTATATATAGTTGCCTTTTTCTCATAATGCTCCTTCTTATTAACTATATTACATATTTACTAACCTTATTTGACCATTATATATCAAGCTCATAGGAGGAGATTCAAAATGAGTGACAAGCCACTCACTCTTAATAAGAAGATTTAGGGAGCAAGAGTAGTTTTCTTTTACTTGTTGGTAAGGAAGTTCTTGAACCAAAATACAGATTGCTTGGGGATTCGTTTAAGCCCATTCTTGCGATCCACATAATAGAATCCAAATAATTGTGTGTAACCAGAACTCCACTCATAATCATCTTGAAATGCCCATGCAAAATAGCCCTTCACATTCACTCCTTCCCTGGCATGAGAAATATTGGTATATATAAATTTTCAGATAAAGTTATACTATAAATTTTAGATAAATACATGGGTGAATTCCTTTTTTCTTTTATGAATTAGAAGAAGAAGTATATTGTATACATACCGAATTGCTTTTTGAAGAGCTCGTAAATGGCGAATGTAAAAATCAATTCGTTGTGGGTCCTGAGTGCTTTGTTTGATGGTAACATTATTTTGATCCGGAATTCCTGAATAAATAAAACAATTAAAATAGATAAACTAAATGATAAAAATAAATGGAATATTGAAATCCAAGAAACAAAGGGTCTTATTGGGTAAATCAAAAATAAATTAATGACTGCTAATAGTACTATTATTAAGCAGTAGATCTTTTTTTTTAAAATTAATAAATTATTGACTGCTACTATTCTGATTGACATGGCATGCTCTATTTTCCAGTGATGGAATGCTTGGATGTAAGTATTCATCAAATTACGTTAAACTATAGAATTGGAAAATTAGAACTTCAAAAAGTAAATAACTGTAAATACAAAATAGTAATTGAAAAGTGGAGTATTGTGCGTACCGTTTTCTGTGATATAAATGGTAGGACTGTTGTACTTATCCTTGGTATAGACTAAAAGTTCATAAAGTCCTTTGGGATAGACGTAAAACGCGCTCGATCCCGTCTGAAATATAATATTTACATATTATAACAATAATTATACAAAATGACGTTACAAGTCAATAATATTAAGATTTCCGGATGAAAACTTACCGGTTCACCAATAGGTACGCCGTTTCTGGAACCTGCAATAACATAGTAAACACAAATTAAATCCTAAATGTGGTATATTGGTAATGGAAGGTAACAATGATGTCTAGATTCACTGGAAAATATGAAGTGATTTAATCAAGGTAAGAGAATTAATTGAGGTTAACGAGAGATTTAATTACTCCTTCCATTCCATCAAGATAGTTTACTATTTCAAGAAAACGGTTACTATATCTAAATTAAATTTTGATTTTTAACCCACTTTATTTTCTTGGTAAAAAAATAAAATATGAATTTTAATTTTTTTAAAATTTGGTATGATTCCAAATTTCATTGGCCAGTAACAAAAAAATTAGAGTCTAATGAGCAATCTGAAGGTATTCTTTGAAAGCTCTCAATGCATGGTAGCATTCTAATGGTATCCATATTATTGAGTTTTGGTCATCAAAAGCAGTCAGAAAATGACCTGAAAATTGTCGCCGCCAAAATCTATCATTTTTTACTAAAATTTATATTTTTGTACTGCGTACCATTAGAAAGCTATTGTTGAGAGCTCATTGATAGTGCCTTTGGATTTTCCATCGGATGTTGAAAGATTAAGTTATTGGCCAATCATATTTCCAAAAATATAACTAATATTCTTGGAAATATAATTTACATGTAAGAGAAAATTTTAAGACAATTTAAATTGAGAAAATAGACTACACTTTGAAATATTTAAAAAATATAGAAAACTAAATTCGTAGGACAGGGTGTATGATATTGTTACACGATTGACTATTTCATCAATCACTAGTATAATTCTCGAACACACTTGGAAAGTGATTTTACGAAAATAGTCAAATTGATTATGACATAAGCCGATAATTTGTGTCATGGCCATATGTTTCAAATGTATTTATCCCATAAATTAATCGCATTAGTTTAAATAAATTAGAAGTTAAATATGAAAAAAATATCATAAAAAGACTTACTTAAAAGGCGAGCCATAATATCTGATGTATAGCTAATATTTCCATTGCTAGAAAACTGATGGGCTGCATAACTTGCAGTATAATAATTCAATCCCAGAAAATCAAACGATCCCTTCAACAATGCCCTCTGCTCCTTAGTAAATATTGGCAATCGATTTCCAACTTTACTTCTCATGATCTTTGGATAGTCCCCATAAACTATCGGATCTATAAACCTAGGAATGAAATCATATATATTTATGAAAGTAAATGATACCATCAATTTAATTAAAAAATAGCTAGTCCAAACTATATTTTACTTACCACCCATACATAAAGTCAAGAGCTCTTTGTGATGCTTCAGCATCAAGCCTGCTATTTGAATATGGTACAAGCCAATTGGAATTTAGGGTTATCCCTATCTCCCCCTTTTGATCTCCCTATGCCATGAAAAAACACGTATGATAATATATGAGACACATACTTTGGGGCATTCGAATACACAATACATTTATCCTAAATGAATCGTGATCGTGAAGATCTATTGTATATTCATCTATTTGTTGAATATATTCGTCATTCCCGGATTCGAAACTCATAGCGACAAAACATTCTATTTTTCTTTTTGAATTCATCATTTTCCAAAGTAAATTTCATCAAATTTTACATTGTATATTTCATTTTTCAGAGTTTGTAGTTCCTAACTAAAATGAGTTTTTAGCCTAACCTAATTAAGATTGATGTATCCCAATTGGAGTGGAAGAACGGTCAAGTTTTTTCCCTAATTAATATCTTGACATGTGTGATCGAAGATAATAAAATTATTGTATAATATATAAAAGAGTAATAAATTAACTAACCTGATATTTTTTCTTGTATACTTTGACAGTTTCTGCATGACTAAGAAGTAGATTATGTGCAGCAATGTAAGGCTCAGTTGCTGAATTGCCTTGTGCGCATTTCGATCTATCGGAGCATCTTCCTGGTGCTAGGGTTCCAATAAAATCTCCAACATAACCACCATCAACGAAAGTATACGGCTCATTAAATGTAATCCAATACTTAATTCGATCACCAAATTCTTTGAAACATAACTCCGCAAAGTCTCTGAAATCATCACTGTGATCACCAAAATATGTCATTAATTTGTACTTAATTTTTAGTTCATTGCATGAAGGCATCGGCAGTGCTGTACTCCTAGGGAGCACAAGATAACTACAGTACTTGAGCTCCACAACAATTTTTACACACAAAAGCACTTTGTGCTCCTACACCTACAATCATGGAGCACAGCACAACTATAATACATTTTTGCAATTTCTTTATTTTTGTAATTCATTTTTATTTCATATAGTTTACAATTATATTCTGTAATTAATTAAAAATATGATTAATTAAAAATGCGATTTCATTAAAAATATGATTAATGAAAATTAAATAAATGAAATTCTAAGGTTAGTTAATTAAAACTGAAAATTCCATAATTGAAATCCTAAAATTACATAATCGAAATCCCAAAATTACTCAATTGAAATTCTAAAATTACACAATTGAAATTCTAAAATTACTTAATTAAAAATATTTTTTCATAATTGAAATCCTTAATTAATAGCATTTTTTTATTTTAATGTGAAAACTATTTTTCAGATTATTTTTTTAATTTTAAATATTTTTATTTGATTTTATTATAAAATTAATTTCTTGAATTAAAATTGAATTTCATGATTTTTTATTTATATTTATAATTTTTAAATAAATTTTCAGAACTAAATTTTTAAATAAAACAATATTTTATTTTTAATTTAAATAAAAAATGATTTTTTAGAATTAAAGTTGAATTTGAATGAATTAACTAAAAAATAAAAATAAAAGTCGGCGTCGAAAGGAAGCCCAGCCGCACGACCCGCGAGTGACGTGCACACGCGACACCAGTAGGCTGGGGACGCACGAGTGGCGCTCAAACGCAGGCTCGGGCGAGTGATGTGCGCGCGCAAGAAATTGCACAGCTTCTTGTGCAATACACTGTGCGCGAACAACCCGCAGCGCTGGGGCGCACACTGTGCTCGCGTGTGCGCGCACGCTGTGCATGTGCCGCGTACAGCGTTGCTGAAGCTCCAAGAAATAGGAATTATTACAACTAAATACACAAGCTTTTACTCAATTTTGGTTTTGCATATGAACTAAAAAAACTATAACTTCAAATAAACAAACTTTTAATTGTTTAGATTTTTCACAATGTTGTCAATTGCCCAAATTAAAGTAAGGTGGAAGCATAAAATGTGTATATAATTTAAATGGTTGATGTACTAAACGACATAATTGGATATCTATACCACGTCAACTTTCAAGTTGTCACGGTAGTATTAATTTGATGGCAATTGACAATTGTGTATAAAATTAGAGTAACCGAAAGTTCAGATATTTGGAGACATCATTTTTATTCATATACAACTGAGAATTAGATAAAATTCATGTATTCTATTATAATATATCTTGTAAAATTCACTCACATAATTAGAGGACTTAGAAACCCTTCATACTTATCCTCCAATGCTTGAGGAACATCCCAATGGAATATTGTCACAAATGGAATTATACCTTCAAATTTATCCAAAATAAAAGAAAAATTATTAATCAAAATTTGACCAGTAGAGGGGTAAAAGTAGTACAATTACTAACTCTATTTAGAGGTAATAAATTGAATAAATTCACCTCTTGCAAGGAGTGCATTGAAGACATTGTTGTAAAATGCAATCCCTTCTTTGTTAACTCCCCCACTTAGCTTCCCACCTGATAAAGAAAATGCAATTGTAACGTTGAAAACAAACAAAAAAGTTATTGGTAATTCAAACACAAATTGGTTGGATTTTGTGAAATGTTTTTTTAATTGAATGTTAAAAGACAGGTAAATTTTTTGACAATTATAAGAATTTTTAGACTAGTTAAATTCTAAAAATCTTAAATTATATAAAAAAGTAGAAATGTCCTTTTCTCTTTCTGGTATTTTTTGCGTTCCATATATCTTTTATTGATACACACTTCCGAGAAAATGTTAAATCTAACTCATAAAACTATATACATTTCACTAGCATAATTTAATATGTTGGAGATACTCAACCATGTAATCTTCTATCTCTAATAAAAAGATCTGGATTCAAACTCCATTGTTTTCCATTTTGAATTATTATAGAGATCAATACACACTAGTATGGCTCTTTAATTTTAGTGAGAAATAATATTATTAGTTCTTTATTATTCAAGCTACCAATTAATGTGGAGTGTAAATGAAGAATCATTATTAATCCTCTTTAGAAAAAAAAGCTACCAATCCCATTTGTCAGAGATTCGGAATTATGTAATAACATAAAATAAAGAATAAAAGTACTTTTATAATCATCTTACGAGGTAATATTCGTGGCCAGGAAATAGACATTCGAAAAGAATCAACTCCCACATACTTCAAAGACTTCACATCATCCTGCCAAATAATGAGACAACGCCCCATAAATATATAACCTACAGACATAGTAAAAATCGATTCGGTTTTGAACTATTACTATCAATTCTAGAGTGCTATATGATCGAATTCATGCCTACATTTTTTGTATAAAGACGTGAACTAAACCATTTCATTCAATATTTTTTCATGGGGTTATTTACTTTGACTGATGTAATAAATTGATAAAAGATGGATTAAATATTTGAAGAATAAAATGATCAAATAAATTACAAGGTAGCTAATTTGATTAAAGTAATTTAGAGACAAGTTTTAGATCCAATTAAACCAAACAGTCAATAGATGAGACCTGCTAATTCGAATTCCTAATCATTAAAGAATAATTAACAAAATCAACCTAAACAAATCAATAAGTCAGATAATTTGTTGGTTGCAACATTCTGCTTAGGCCATAATTAAAAACAGCAAAATAAATAAGAAACGAAAAAACCGAAAAAGGAAGAGGAATCAACTTATAATATTACCTTATATAGATTATAAAAGTCGTTGGCCACGTCCCCGTTGCTCCTGTCAGCTATTTTTCCTACAAAGGTGTCCCAACAAATTTAAATCAAATACCATATATTATGTATATAATATAATATAATCATCAATGGACTGCACTGAGAAGACTAGCACCATTTCATTGATTTCACCTATTAACATAGTCAATAGCTTTCAGTGAGGCAGGCACACAGCAATTTTATAATTTGTCAAATACTCATGTTGTGTGCAATTAATTTTTTATTTCCGTTGCATGTTAAGTTTGTCGCAACATTCATCCTGACTTTACTCTTCAACATTACACTATTTTTTATGCAATGATTTTGACACTAAATTCATCAATTTATTGAATGAATTTATTTGTCTCAAATTCAAATTCTATAAGTGACAAGAATTCAAATTTTGAATACATACATGTTTCATTATGGATTCATGATTCGCAATTTATATTTTAAAATGATTTTGTAACCTAACTTTTAGATATATATATAAGAAAAATATCGGGTGAGAATGACAATTGTAAGAAAGAAATGAGAATTGTTTTCACATTTATTATGACAAAAATCTTGAGCATCTTTATACTGGATCAATGTAGCAATTATTTATTTTTATTTGTTCATCTCTTGTTTATTGGTTTATGTGTTTGTTCGTTATTCTCATTTATATAGGGTAGGCATCTAGTGAGATTGTATTTTTTGTGATAAATAAGAATAACAAACAAACACATAAAATTTACGAACAAACAGATGAACGAATAAAAATAGGTTTTTTGCCCCTAATGGGATTTGAAGACAGGTGTTGCATTCATCTACTAAGGAGATTATCCATAGTAGATCTTTGTGATAAAAAATTGAAAAATGATTTTCACTTCTCACCAATATTTACCATTCTAATTGAATCCTTTTCATACATATATATATATGGAGAGGTTCAAACGAGAACCCTTCTTATCGTGAGAATGTGGAAACAATTTTCAGCATTTAGATTATAAATATCTCCGGTGGATGCATCTTCAGCTGAATAAATGCAAATCTGCATTCAATTCCTAGAAAGAGCGAATCTTTTTTCTCTCGTGCAGTTAGTTTTCACTGCAAATCCAGTTCCTATATATATGTTTATGCCTGATGAAATACGAACCATGTCTTAATGCATAACTAAGAACAAATACAACTATTGGATATGAAAATATGAAGGCTATGAGTACCACCACGTGGCATCCCATTTTTACATATTATAACTGATAAGGGTGATTATGCCAATTAATTCATGTTATGTTATGGTTAGGGGTTAGATTTATAAGCGATTAATCCACGTTCTATTACAGTAAAAGGCGAGATTTATGGGCATATGCAAAATCAGCATATAATAAGTATTGTTATACTTCGTGTATATTATTATACATCTGCATAGTGTACCGACACTATCAGCATGCGAGTCAGAAATTATCAGCATAGCACACACCAAATCAGCATATGTTAAGTCTTGTTATACTTGGTGTACATTAGTATACTTATGCATAGTGCAAAGACACTATCTGAATAAGAGAAAAAAATTATCAGCATATAACACATGTCAAATCAACATATGATAAGTCTTGTTATACTTAGTGTAAAAAAGCCAGAGGCGTAAAATAAGTTGCCCAAACTTAACAAAATCGTATCTACCATATCACTCGATTATGAAATGAAAATCAACATAAATTCACAGAATCCGCATTAATGATAGTGATAAAGATTTAGTGGAGATAATGTTACCTAAATCTGGGCGATTACTTAAAAAAACATGCATTAAAAATTAATTATTGACAGATATACCGTTGTAAAGACACTATTAGCACTAGAGTACGACATTATCAGCATATAGCACACGCCAAATCAGCATATGATAAGTTTTGTTATACTCCGCATTAATGATAGTAGTGAAGTTAATGCTTCGTAAATTTCGGCAATTATAAAAAAAAAACATGAATTAAAAATCAATTATGAATCAATATACACATGTAATGATTTTAAAATGAAGCTACAATGATCCGCGATTTTTTAAAATCTCGACCATCCATATTCCAATCCAATTTCTATATTGAGATTCTAGTTCCAGCCTAATAACAAACAAAACTTTATATATTTTATTAGTAAATGATAATTCGCTTAAATATAAATAACACATTTTAATATAATTAAATAAGAATTTTCTTTAGAACAAATAAGACTTTCATACACTTTTATTTATTAAAATAATAACTTTTGTACATTAGAACAATAACTTTGATACATTATAACAATAACTTTTATTTATTAAAACAGTCACTTTGTACATTAGAAGTAGAATAACTTTGTACAATAACTTTGATACATTATAACAATAACTTCTAATTTATTAAAAAACATAACTTTTATTCACAAGAACAATAACTTTTATTTGCAAGAACAATAACTTTTAATCGCGAAAACACGAACTTTTATTTGCAAGAACAATAACTTTTATTTATTAAAATAATAACTTTTATTCACAAGAACAATAACTTTTATTTATTAAAACAAAAACTTTTATTTACAACAACAATAACTTTTATTCACAAGAACAATAACTTTTATTCACAATAATAGTCACATTTATTTACAAGAACTATACATTTTATGCAAAAAGAGTTTCACTTTTTTTTTATTCGTAGAAATAGTAATTTAATTATATAATATTATTAAAAGAGTAAAATATATTAACTAGAATAATAAATTTTATTCTTTATTACAAAAAAGATATTTTTAGACTCAAAGAATATTTTACAAAATATTAATTAAATTCTATGATATAATAAAAAATAAATTTTTAGATTCAAGAATATTTGTAGAAAATTTCAAAGAACAAGTGTAACTTTTATTTACTAAAATAATAGTTTATATTCATCAGAACAATTACTTTTATTCACAAGAATAATAGTTTTTATTTATTAGAACAATAATTTTTATTCACAAGAATAGTAACTTTCATTTATAATAAAAGTAATTTTTATTCATTAGAATAATAACATCTATTCAAAATAACTATAACTTATATCTAAAATAACAATAATTTTTATTCACAAGAACATTCACTTATATTCACGAAAAGAGTAACTTTTATTCACGAGAATAATAACTTTTGTACATTAGAATAATAACTTTTAGCCACAAGAATATTAACTTTTATTCGCAAGAAAGTAACTTTCATTTACAAGAAGAATAAATAGTAACTTGTATGTATAAAAATCAAACAAAAAAAATGCAAAAAAAAAAAATACCAAAAAATGAAAGAAAAACAAAGAAATGAAAATACAAAAAAGAAATGAAAAATACAAAAAAGGGCAAAAAAAAACACACGAAAAATGAAAAAAAAAAACATACAAAAAGCAAAAAAAAAATAAAAAAAAAATAAAACAAATAAGGTGTGAGTGGGGTTACTACTACTACTAGACTAAGTCCTTATTATATTTATAAGCCAATATAATATATACTGTTTCGTCTAAAATTGATTATTTTTTTCGTATTCGGGTGGGACCCGAGTTGCCGTGCACCATAAGCCAAAGCACATGGATGTTTTTGTGTAAAAAATTTGAGTATTGTTGAGATATTATTGATAGTATAAGAAATTTACCAAACACAAGACTACATCTTTGGCCGATTGAGGTGTAAACCAGCACATATTTTTTCTACATCGACACATGTAATTGTCCACGAAGTTAGGTTATAGACAGACCCATAGTGTAGGTATAATAGCATGCATTGAATTAATAGTTTTTCCATAAACAACTCCATGTTATTCGTCTACCAAGCTATGCCATACACTTCATTAAATTCACAAATATATATGTTTCAAAGAATTATTATAAATCTATTTGCGTTATGTTTTCTTATTTTTAAATATGAAAACAAAAGTTTAATTTGCATAACTAGGAGACACAAATAGATTTAAAAAAATGATAAACAAAAAACTTGCAAAAATGATATAAACACCTGGATATTTGTGGGTGAAAGTGTCCCAGATACTTGGTCCTTTCCCATCTTCAAATGCAGCGCCTTCATACTTTTAATATAAAAAGAGAAAATTGAGATTAAGAAAATGGTTTAAATGAAAATCCAAATATATATTTATCAAATTTGGCAGTATATATATGAATAATTGATAACGAGAATTGTATTTGATCTATTAACATAAACTAAACTTACATCTGTACAATAACAATATACTCGACTAATGTTTCTCTTCTGTATTTTACAATATGCTAAAACAGATATATTTATAAATTCTAAAAAAACCTAAACATCACATATTTATAATTTTTAATAGGATAGCACGTCGAATTCAGAAATACTTAATATAATAAAGTAAATAGTTAAAGTTTTAAACGATTAATCGTATGTATATAAATATAAAATACTTGATAGGCAGCCGAGGCAGCTCCGAATATGAAATCAGGCGGGAAACTGGTACGACTGAGATTGCGATGCGACGACGTATCAGTGTGAGCTGTTCCTGCAAAAGATGAAGACACAAAAAATAGCAGGAAATGTGAAGCAGTGAAGAGAGAGGCAAGAAGAGAAGGCATGGCTGTTTCTATAGAGAAACTTTCATCTCATTTCATGCACCAATAAATAGAAGAGTTTAGGGGAGGAGTGGGGCAGTCTAAGGACTAAACTATTGATTACAAGGGAACATGTAGTAGGCTAAATAACCAAATAATTCATGTGTTTATACATTGATAACTCCGCTATATAACTATTTACAGTTATTTATTATTATTATTATTATTATTATTATTATTATTATTTTGATCCATCGAGTTTGGTTCCATATGATCTTTACCGCGCGTGTTTAGGATTATTAATTATTATTTTGATTGATTGAGTTTATTTTTGAAAATTAGCATAGATAAATAAAAACATAATAATTTAATCACTTATTTATTTTTGTAAGTTTGAATTAATTTTATTTGATTCATATTCTTACTGTAAAATGAGATTGAAAAAAAACCTAGAAATGAATATATAAATACTCGATCATTTACTTATTAATAATGAAAAGTGAATGTACCTTAATTTACTAATTAGATGGTTTGATGTGAGGCAATATAGTTCATATCAATTAGTAATTATTTTGAGGAATAATTGCCATTTAAATCATAACTTTTCGTTGACTTATGGTCAATCCCATAACTTTTGAAATTGGAACATAAAATCATAATTTTTGACATTTTCTCAATTATCTCACATATCAAAATTCCAGTGAAATTGGTAGTGACGTGTCAGCCGGAATTTCCGACGTGGACAAAACGTATGTTCTTCAAAACGATGTCGTTGAGATAATTGTCATTTAAATCATAACTTTTCGTTGAATTCCGGCCGACACGTTGCCAGCAGTTTCACCGAAATTTTAATCTATGGGATAATTGAGAAAATGTCAAAAGTTATGATTTTATGTTCCAGTTTCAAAAGTAATGGGATTGACCAGAAGTCAACGAAAAGTTATGATTTAAATGGCAATTATTCCATTATTTAATGCATCATTCTTTTATCCCAAAAAGAGTGAAAATAAAATAGTCGGTGACTCGACATGAAATTGGATTGGTGTGGTCTCGTTCTATCATACATTTTCATGATTGAGGGTAATTATTAAGAAGCTGGATTAGAAAGGGGATAGGAAATCAACATACTTTTCATGAATATCAACTGGCGTCTCTTAATAATAGGATTATATTTGTCTTATAAAAGATCGAATCCAACATTCACACTTAAAGAGAACGGACAAATCAGAGTTTAGAAGGAGTATATATATATTACTACTCCTTGTACTTGAACGCAACAGAACATAGAAAACGGTGATATTTGTTAAGACATGCACATTCGAGATTCTTATTCTCACAAGGAACATTCTCGGAACTTATTCAGCACACCCGCCTCCTCGTTCACGACTCAACCTGCACATTTAGAAATATATATAGGGCTGTGTACAATAGTACTTAGTGAACACATGCCAAAATATACATTCATACATTTGAAAATATTGTCACGCCACCACAATAAAGCACGAGGGTTTTATCTTAAAAATGCCCGAGTTTACTAAATCTCTTTTATCTTAAAGTTCAACTATGCATTTTAAGTTCTATTCTTCATAAACCATATATGATCATAATGTATCGGGGAGGTGGCCCCCGCCCACGGGCACCATACTTACTTGTGTCGGGA
>JAYDZE010548999.1:0-13718 GCA_034509125.1 Monilaria moniliformis | reverse complement strand
AGAGAGAGAGAGAGAGAGAGAGAGAGAGAGAGAGAGAGAGAGAGAGAGAGAGAGAGAGAGAGAGAGAGAGAGATGATGGTGGCAATACATAAAACCAAAGCAAAATTTAGGTTTTTTGTGACAAGAAATAAATAAGAATAGTTTTCAGTCTATGAAAAAAATGAAAGATTAATATATAGAGTTTTGCATTTGTATGTTCATAGCTGTCAATAGTCATCATGAATTATCATGGTAATAAATCGCAACACTTATTGTATACTCATTTTAAGTAGGTGTTGGGTTGATTTGGAATAATTAATTCAGATTTTCAAAATGGGTGATTTTGATTTTATTAAGGAGAAATAGGAAAAATAATAAATTTTTACAATGTTGAGAGAATTTAGATATCCATTTCCGCGAAATGCATTTACTAGATAGACAACTTGACTATTTATTGCAACTAAATATGAATTTTAGATGTGAAGTTTATGCGTAAATCTATTTTCCTGTTACAAAATTAAATATTTATGTATTCTTTAAAAAAGTTATATGCATATTATATTTTCAGTCATTCAATCATAAAGAACTACTGCGTACGCATTTCCTTGCTGGATTAGTGTAGCACTAGGATTTGAATCTCGTAAGGAGTGAAAATTATATTTTTTTCTTAATGGAGTTAATTTGACTTTATACATTGAGTGCATTAATTTTAGAATTTTTTGTTTTCATGATGAAAATGAGTTTTTATGTTAACTCACCTCATATATTTATAGTTTTATATTAAAATGACAGGCAATTAACCTTATAATATTTGTTTAACGCCATTTGAGACTTCTTGTTATGGTTGCAGCACCATATATTTAAAATTCATTATTCTACTTCATTATTTGGCACGTGTAATTATGGTACATGTGGTGTGATGCATGCATACCATAATAGCACACGTGTCAAATAATGAATAAAAAACTAAATATAAAATATACTGTATTAAAATAGTCCCTATGCTTTAGTGGGATCTTAAAGGTATAAAATATCAAATTCTAATAGTCAACATATAAGTACAATATTCATTAGAACCTTAAATTACTTCATAATAACAAAATATCATTTTATTGCATGATATTACTGTGGGCAATGTCTACAAGCCAAGAAGGAAAACTATTAAGCCAAACCATCTCCCGACCCTCGTGTCGTACAAGCTGAGCTAGACCATGCGCCGCACGGTTCGCCGTCCTGCGCATATGCGATACACCAATAAGCATACAGCTTCTAGCTGCAGCTAAAATCTCCCTGACATCTTTCGGTAGCAGCTCCTCCCTGTCAGTCGCCTCAGCCATCAGCGTTGCAGCAAGGGTTGAATCTGTAAAGATTTCGATAGGCGAAAATTGATGTTGAATACTCAGTTTGATTCCCTCGACCACGGCCAGAATTTCCGCCAACATAACACTTGATCGCGCCGCTGTCGGTCGTGAGAGCGCCACCTTAATGGCCCCATTCCAATCTCGGACTATTACCCCGACACCATAGATATTTAATTGAGTGTTGAAGGACGCATCTACGTCGACCCTATAAGCTCCTTGGCACGGCGCACTCCAGCGATACTCCCCGCACTTGAAACCAATGTTCGTGGGATGATTATACGCCTTTATCACATTTTGAAACTCCTCCCAGACCGCCGAACATTCTGCTTCAGATATGGAATCCCTAGCTCCACCGTTGCCATGTCGGATCGAACACACATACTGCCAATTCTTCCACAACATCAGACACCATACTTCATATTTCTCTTTGCCGTAGGATCGCCTGACAGCATCGGCTAGAACATAGAGTTCCGACATGTCTCCGTTTTTAATCAGCTTCCAGAAAGAGCTAGTTTTCCATATCGATCGGAGCTTCGGGCAAAAAATTAGGGCGTGAGTTGTCGAGTCCCATCTATTATTGCATCGGTCACAGATACCAGCCGTAGGTGTATGATGTGCCTTGAGATTGGCCGCAGTTGGTATTGTGTTTGTGAGAGCCCTCCACATAAATATTCTTGCCTTCGGAGGAATGGCCAGCATCCAAACCAAGTTATTCCACCACTTCACGTCTTCCTTACTTACATGTTCATGTTCGTTGTAGTGGCCAATTTGCAATAGGTATGCCGATTTGACGGAAAAGGCACCACTTTGCTCATACGCCCAGTATCGTTCATCCAGTGGCCCATGTTCCCGGATTGGAGTATGGAAAATTGCCGATGCTTCATGTGCATGAAACCATTTGTTGATTGCCTCTACTTTCCAGTTGCCATCCTCCGAAAGGAGCATCTCCACCCTCGCATTATGGCCTATATCGCCACCTCTTCCTTTTAAAATCTCATGCCCAGCATTTGAACACCAACGATCCTTAAAAATCCGAATATTTCGACCATCGCCGACCTTCCATCGCAGCCCTCTTTCGACAATCTCCCTGCTGTGGAGGAGAGACCGCCAGATATATGAACAATGTGGCTTTACCCGCGCCGTCAACATATCCTCATCTTGTCCGTATCTCGCCCGAAAAAACCTGCCCACCAAAGAGCCGGGGTTTTTAATTATACACCAGAACTGTTTGGCTAAGAGCGCGAGGTTAAACTTCCTCAAATCCTTGAAACCCAGGGCTCCCTTATTCTTAGGCGTACACAAAGTCGACCACCTAGTCTAATGCATGCATTTTTTTGTCGTCCCTATCTCCCCACCAAAAGGCCGCACACATCCGGGAAATTTCCGAACAAATGTTGTCCGAAATTTTGAAGCATTGCATAGCGTATGTAGGGATAGCTTGGAGCACAGCTTTAATAAGGATTTCTTTCCCTCCCGCCGAGAATTGTTTTTGATTCCACCCCAGAATTCGGTTCTGTATTCTATCTTTTATTTAGCCAAATTGTAGGCGCTTGCGCCTAGAACAAAATGTTGGGAGACCGAGGTACCTTTGTTCACCTTGCTCGCGCCGCATAGTTAAAATCTGCAGTATTTGATGAATATTCTCGGCTCGCGTATTGGGGCTGAAGGAGATTGTCGACTTATCCATATTCACACTTTGGCCCGAGGCCTCTTCGTAGCTGCTTAGAATATTTTTCACCTCTTTCACTCCTTCGTGAGTAGCCTTGAAAAAGAGGTCGCTGTCGTCGGCAAAAAGCAGGTGGGTAATATTGATCTTTCTTGGAGCAATGGGGAGTCCGTGAATTCGTCCTTGTCGTTCCGCGTCATGAAGAAGAGATGACAGACCTTGCGCACAAATAACGAAAAGAAACGGGGACAGAGGGTCCCCTTGCCGCAGCCCGCGCGAAGGGATCACCTGTCCAAAGACCCTTCTATTAACCAGAAACGAGAAGTTAACGGAATGGACGCACCTCATAATCAGCTGGCACAACTCCTCCGGGAAGCCCAATTGAACCATCATCGCCTCAAGAAAAGACCATTCCACTCTGTCGTAGGCTTTACTCATGTCCATTTTGGCTGCCGCGTATCCCTCCTTGCCTTGCCTTTTATTGCGTAACCAGTGCTGACATTCATAGCTAATAAGGATATTATCCGTTATCAATCGCCCCCTGATAAAAGCACTTTGTTCTTCGTCAATCACGTTTCCTAGCACCTGTTTCAAACGGTTGGCCACCGTCTTTGCCAAAAAAAACAAAATATCATAGTGGATACGCTATAAAAATATACATTTATTTTTATTTTAGGTTGATACACAATCCAAAGTGAGATATATCCAAAAGATAGTCAAATTAACATAATTATCATGAGAAATTAATAGATATTGATGTTAGAATTTTGTGTCCAAATGACTACCTAAATATAAAAATATGCAATAAATTAGAGTATTGTTATATCGATTCTTGGAATTTAACATGCAGTGGAAAAGTTAATTTTGAAATTTTTAATCCTTTCTTTTTTTGTCTTCACTAATAATATCGCCTCAGAGCTGGACTGACATCGCCAAATTTAATTTACAAATACGCTCACGAATTTATTCAAGGTCTAAACAAAAATTTAAAATATAAATGAAATTTAAATATTTATATTTTCCCAAACTGATTATTTATTTGGTAAATTTATTTTTTTCAGAAATAAGGTTAATTAAATAACTAAAATGTACTTTATACTAATTCCAGAATAAATATGTAAGTTTTAATAAATTTATATTTTCAAAATAATCCGTTTATCGAGTTAAAAGAATTAAACTAAGCTTAAATAATTGTACCCTCACCGCGGCAACACCTTCGAAGACGGCGAGAATGGTGTCAACGGCGGCGTCCGCACTCACTCCTTTGAATTCAGCTGTAAGTTTGTACACATTTTTTTTTGTCTCAGATATCTTCTTCTCTGTGTGAAATGAGTCGCATTACAATTCGTAGAAAGGGAAATAAAACTCTAGGTTTTGAACTCAATTGTGATGGGAATGGGGAAGTATGATTATCGCTCCATGTTGCAATTGAGAAGTTAAGAAAAAAGAAGAAGAAATCAGTGGTTTTACACCATTGGTTTTAGGGTGCGTATTAATGGATTTGCTAATTGAGATTATGTCGTTATAGGATTTCTATTCAATCATCCAGATATTTGGCTTTTCATATTCGGTTGTAATTTAGAGCGTGCCTGTGTGTATCTTGAGTGAGAATTTTGAGAGAGAGAGAGAGAGATGTATTGTTGATTTTTATGTTAGATTAGGTGTATTATGATTTGAATAATACTGTGTAAATCAATAATCTCCTTTTATAGATGAATTGGGTAAAGCTTTGTTCTCTGCCGGTTATGTTACTCAAAAATGGTTTTTGATGTATACATACGCATAGAATTCTTCGATCATCTTCTATGGAATCGCCAAGGAGCCTAGTTTGATTTTTCCCTAGAATTCCAACTATAAATCTGGCATCATTGGTAAATTTTGTATCACTTGCTTTTTGTGAAAGTAATTTAGTTTTACCTCTTATATCTGAGTTAAAGGTATAATTCAGTTTATTTTACTATGGAGCTACTTTCTGGAGTGGTTTCATTAATCAAATAAGATCCCTAACAATTTTTGAATATTGTATAAGGATGGAAGTTGCATGTAGTTTGCTAGAGTGGTAACTTGCAGGTTATCTAATATTTATAATTTACAATTCTCGTATTCTGTTAGAATTCAGAATGTAGAAACTCCCAATTAAGGACAATATTTCTGCACTCTCTTTTGATGGAAATACCAAGCGAGTCATCTTTGTAGCTCATCTTTTTGATATAGATCTTGCATGCAAGACTAGATTGTGCTTAAGACAGAAAATTACCCATTCAAAAGTATAGTACGGATGCATTATGACTTTGATTTTTTCAAGCCATCAACAATGAGCATGATCGGTTAGTGCTGTGACGGTGCTAGCTCATACTCAGATTTGTGAGACTTCTGGACAATGCAAACTTTTAAATTTGAGAATGGAGAATGAAACAAATTTCTTCATTAATTTGGCTAATTGATTAATATCTCAGACTTATTTCAGGCTTGAACATCAAAAACCTGTGTAACAGAATTATCAGAAGCTATCCAGGAATAATTTGGGTAAACTATCCTTGTGTGCCCCAATCATGCTGCTTAGCATAAAACAATATAAAATGTATTAGATTTGAAACTGAAACACACAGAAGTTTACTCATTGATAAATGCTTGTATCCTTTCCAAACCAACCTCTGCATCCTTGTACATGTACATTCTATCAAAATCTGGTTGAAGCGTTGGTCATTTCACTTCCTAAGTATGTACATATTATTTATGGTTGTCCATCTGTTATGTGATGTGATGGGGTATTTACGACTGGTAAATTATGTCCATGTGACATGGCCTTTTGTTGTAATGTACAGCTCGCATCATCTAAAAGCCAACTGCATCAACTCCGTAATTCCTTTCTGATAAATGTCCCGAAGAAACACATGTCGGTGTCATGCTTTGCGAAATTGCCAGGGATGGAGCACTTTAATGAACCTACTAAGCCTGTAGTCATGTTGAGTAATACACAGAAGAAATTGTGGAACTTGATGCCAGATTCAGTTAAACAATTTCCTTGGAAGAAAGCGGAGACTGTTGCGCTGGAAGAGTTTCTGGTCTTGGGGAAGGAGGCACTGAAGTGGTGTCTGCTTGCATGTTTTGCATTTAGCTGCCTATCTGATATCGCATATTCTATCTCTAGAAACAAAGAATTGGTTATTCCATTGGGTCTCTTTGTTGGAATTATGGCAACCAAATTCTTCGATGAGATATCCCGAGAACTCATGCCTGACCACCAGGTAAAACGCCCAAACGGGTCATGACCCAAATTCAAACACTATAAATAACCAACAAAGCTACAAATATGCCATTGGATATGGGCTTGAATCAGGATATTTGACCCGTCATTTGATCTTACACAAGTTTTTGTCAAACTATAAACTGTCAAATTGAAGCTAACTTGATCTTCTTACCTCAGGATGGACACATTACTTGGAGACTTCTGAGCATAGCTTTGTTTTTTGTTCTTGCGAAGGTTATATTTCCTAGAGTAAATCATTTTCTTTTGCATGCTGCAAACGGTGGATTGATGCAGGTCCTGTGGAATTGGAAAGGCATTCAGAAACTAGATGGAGTCGAATCTTCTTCAGATGGCTTTTCGAACCCTGTTAATGACGGTAATTAGGTACTTTTTGAGCTTGGTTAACTTCCAATGTTGTGGTTCTTTTTGACATTTTAATGATATATATTGAATATTAGTGTCCTCTAGGTATGTAGTCCTGTCAAAGGCATTAATCACCATTGTTGGTTTTATAAATATTTGTAACTTATGATTATAAATGAATGCTTCAAGTGCTCATGAGAAAAGGAAATGAGAAAGAAAGTTAAGTTTGTATTAGGTGATGTGTTAGTTGTGCTAGCGGACACTAAGTTAGAAACTAGAACCTCTATGTCTTATACATACATGAAAATCTATGCTTAGCATAACAGTGCAGTCAAAGAAAAACATTCACACCCTCTCGTGAAGTTGTGAGAAAAAATAACTAAATCAAAATACGAAACACCTTCATAATATAAGGTTCACTTGCAAAATCCTAGATCTCTTCGAATCGGGCTAGATTGTGTTTCATAGAATCTATTATTATCAGTTGTAAACACAGAAATTTAATATTCGAGAATCAGATTATTTTCCCGAGGCAGAATCCCTGCCGAACAAACAGGGCCTAAGGGTTTTGTTTTTGTGAATTCTCTTATATACAATGGATACTTGTGGTTAAATTTTTTGTGCAATTACTATCATTTTCACTAGATATTTTTTTTTTATATCATTAATCATTAAGTTGTTACTTTAAGGGCGAGTGACATAGACTATCTATTTAATCATTTTATTTATTTTTGACGATAATAAAGTTTTGGCTGGTACTTTGATTTGTTCTTGTTGTATATATAGCTAATAAAGTTTTGGCTGGTACTTTGATTTTTTACTCAATGTGACAAAGATTTGAACAAATTATATGTTGAATTTAGTTTACGTCACTTGCAATTGATTTTTCAAACCAAGCACATTGATTGTCAATTTTTCATAGAGCCTTATCCTGATTTTATGCATCACTTTCACTAAAAAGGTTATTCGAGATGTACCATGTCTCAAAAATGCAATCAAAAGTTATGTACCTAAACAAGCAATATAATATATAGTAGTATTTCAATATTTTGTTGCATACTTATATCACATCTAAAAATAATGCAGCGACTAAGGTACCAAGCAATTGATACTTTAAAACATACTGAATCAGTTGCTTTTTCTTAAATAAAAAAAAACTGAGAAATTACAAATAATAAGTTAAATTGAAATTTCTAAGCAAGTTAGACAAATCGCTTTTACATAAAGTGCCGACTCTTGCCCATACCACTTTATGAAAAAAGCTACTTTTACACACTTGGTGAAAATCAAAACTAATAATTACTCATCAGTCAACGATAAAATGTCTCATTTTTACAAAAAATGGACGTCAATAATAAAAAGATTCATTTTATTTTAACTATTTTTGGTAAATGTACTATACAGTCCACCGACTTATTTCACTTACATTCTATTATAAAATTAATAATATATAAGTGAGATTCATATTCTACTAATATTTTCATCCAATTTTCTTTAAATTTCTTAAAACCCGCGTCTAGTAAAAATGGGTCATACATCGCGGACAGAGGGAGTAGAAATTGCTTTCTTTTTATATAAATAAATTAATTTTGTGAACTATTTATAATTGAAGCATAACTATAAGTCATGAATAGTAATAGTAGATAAAGTTCGTTTATTATGGCGGTGTTTATTTTGTATGATTGAGTTGGACTGATTAATTTTATTGAGTCAATCTATTGCTTAATTCAGCTCAGTATTGTTTCATAAATTGTGAATTTTTTTTTTAATACGAACTTAATCCAAAAAGAAGTAATTTTTTTTATCACGTGTTATTTGTGGTTACTCTCGTCATCAAATTTTGTTTTCTTAAATTAGAATCCACGAAAGCAAATGCCCACTTTGTAAAATGCGACGGGGACAATGCTTCATATTTGAGATTCAATGCTTCATATTTTGTATCTTATAATATACTATTTTTATTTTTCATATATTTTTGTTCCTTCAATTTTAATTTTATATGTTTTAATTGAATGTTGTACTTATTAGTAAAGATTTATTATACTTAATATGAATATATAATTATTTTTAGAATTTAATATTATTTTTATTTGATAATATATAATTATTAAAGTTGATAAATTCAAAAGTTAGGGTATATAATTTTTAAAATTTTAATTTTTTTCAAATAAATAGTAATTGTATGTTAAATTATAATAAATTTTATTTTTAATAATAAATAATATTAAAATAAGTAATTTAGTGGTAAGACGTGACGAATAAGATACAAATAGTGGGATACCAAATCTCAAGAAAAAGTCGACTATATATACATGCACACAAGTAATGCAACAATATTGTTACATGGTGCAAAACAACATTTCCTAATCAACACAAATCATATACCTACCTAGGTACAACCATAGATTATCCCCTTTTAACCACGGATCACAGAATCCACCACGACGGCCCTAATCCGCCTTAGCGCGACCCGGAGGGTCTCCTCCGGGACATTTGCGAAGCAAACCCTAAACCAACCAGGCTCCGTGCAATGGCACGACGAACCTGGGGCCACATTGACCCCGAAATCGAGCAACATTTTTTTCCATAGCTCCGCCTCCGCCTCAAACGAGGCAGAGGTGAGGAGCCTCCTCATATCAACCCAACAAAAGAGCCCCGCATTGCTCCTCAAACACGGCAGCCCCGCCTCCCGGAGGCCGGAGGCGAGCATCCTCCGCCTCTGCCGCAGCCTCTTCTTGTTCTCCTTCGTGTATCTCCGAATGAAGGCCTTATCGGCGAGGATTTTGGAGAGGAGGAATTGCGATTGAGACGAGATGAGGCCGAAGCTGGACATCTTGGTGGCGGCGGCAATGAGGGCGGCGTTGTAGGAGTAGATGGCGCCGATGCGGAAGCCGGGGAGGCCGAAGTCCTTGGAGAGGCTGGAGACGACGTGGAGGCGGCCCCAGGCGGGGTGGCGGCGGTCGGGGAGGCGGCGGGTAAGGACTTCGATGAGGGTTGTGGAGGGAGGGGAGGAGGAGAAGACGGTGCCGGAGTAGATCTCGTCGCTGACGATGTGGAGGTTGTGGGAGAGGGTGAAGGTGATGAGGAGGTTGAGCTCTTGGGGGGAGAGGGAGGTGCCGAGGGGGTTGGAGGGGTTGGTGAGGAAGAGGCCTTTCACTTTGAGGTGGTGGTTTTGGGCTCGTTGGTAGGCTTCTTCAAGGGAGGGTTTGGTGATGGCGAAGTTGTTTGAGCTTGAGGAATGGATTGGGACGATTTCCACTCCTGTTCTCCACTTCAAGTCCCTATCAAATCTAGAGAGAGAGAGAGGGCATGTTAGTGGGGTCTGTTGTAAAATGATATTTCATGAGTATTTCCATGAAAAATAGAGATAATAGTATGTAAACTATCGAATTTTGATCAAACTATTGGTTTGCATGCTAATTTAAAAATCCATCAGTTTTTAATTTTGGTCCAAAAAAACCATGTGTAGGTAAGTAATATCGGTCTATTTTACCATCTTTGATTTTCAGGCAGTTATATTATCATGAAATTGGATCGGAATCCAACTCATTAGCAAAATAGATAAAATTATAAAATTCTGATTCTAAGGAAATTTTTTAAGTTAGTGTGCAAAATCATAATTCGGTTAAAGTTCAATAACTTACGTACCGTTATCCCTTGAAAAGAAGTAGAAACGGAGTATAAATTCAACATGAGCTTTCAAATTGAACACAAAAAGCGAGCTTTATTGAACCATTTAAGGTAAGTCAGAGTGGAGACGGAAATATAGCACGTAGGGAGTTAAAGTCAACAAAATTCGACTACAGTAGTGACAATGTAGATTTTATTGTTCAAAATAAATATATAAAATATAAGGTTACGCAACAAAAAAATAGTTAGGGGGTGCTTGAGCCCCCCTACTCCACTGGTGAGGTAAATCCAAATGGTAAAACCCTCGAGTAGGTAAAAAGATACTCATTTAGACAAAAGAGTATGAAGAAAATAATCACATTGAAGATCTACTTAAAAACGCGAAAACAACCAACATTTATGTTTTATAAGTAAATCACACTTGTATCTCAATATTCTTTTGAGATATCAAATGTGTGTGTGTGTGTGTGTGTGTGTGTGTGTGTGTGTATGTGTATGTGTGTGTGTGTGTAAATTTTTGGAAGAGTGGTGTGGTTACCCAGGATAATATGGAGTGGGGATCAAAAATGCTTCGCCCGGTTCGGCCAGACAGAACATGAGAGTTTCATTTGCTGATGTTGAACCTGCTGTCAGCACAAGCTTGTCCGTATCAAATTTCACCTTATTTCCTCTTATTTCAGACATGTAATCTGCTAGCTCCTGAGATATATTAATAAATACCCATGTTATATATATGATCATATCACACGATACATATATGAGAGAGAGAGAGAGAGAGAGAGAGAGAGAATTATACACACTTTCTTGAATTCGGGCAGGCCATGATAGTCTTGGAAAAGAGCTAACTCCCTAAACACGGATCCACCTCGTTTTCTAAACCAATTGGTTTCTTGATTCTGCGCTATCCAAGATTCGAGAAGATCGAATGAAAGCTGCAATAAACACACATGTTAATAGTCTCACTCTAATATTTTCTGCATGGAAATGTTACTATATACATGGGTTGATGCAGAAAAATAGTCTGGAAGGAGTTAAACTTGGAATTTCCTGACTGATGAGGGATGCTAAAATAAAAATAATTAACAAAATGATTAAAAATATTGTCAAAAAAAAAAAAATGGTTAGGGAACCGACCTGATTCTCAGCTAGACCCATCTGGATAATCCCAGATGGGTTGTGGACGGGGTCGAACGGGTTTTTATCGTATTCTTGCCATCCTAAGAAGTAGGGGGAGTCTTGGCCATGTGACTTGCATGTAACTTTCCTAGACAACATTTTGCTTGCTATCCTTAAACACAACCTCCAAAAATTTGTGGGAGACAAAGGAAGGGAAAGGTGTTGTCGAAATGTGACAAGTTGAGGCTCTATTTATACAGGTGATGGATTGAGACAAAGGGCCGACAGTGTTGTTTGTATTGCTTCTTCAACGGTGCTTTTGCTCATTAGATTTTTGACATGCATCAGATGTAGTTGCTTTGTTGGACTTTTTGTGAAACTATGGTCTTGTCGAAATTAATGCCATTTCTTGGGGGGGAAAAAACAGAGGAAGAAAATAAAAAAATCGAATAATTAAGAATTGCATATTTTAATTTACATGGTGGATTTATTGTACATGGAGTATTAGTTTTGGATATATGAAACATGTATTATACTTTGAAACTTGGTTTTATCTTAGGAAGGTAAGTTATTAGAAAACAAGATAATATTGGCACCCGAAAACTACATTTTTTGTGAAAATATGAAATCATTGTACTGATCGTATAAAGTTACTGCATTCACAGTGAAATTAACTGCACTCTAGAAAAATAATTTTTTTGTATCTCATGGGATTTGAACTCTGACGTTGTATTTATGTAGGGAGATCGATACATCAACCGTAGATCGTTGCGATCGAATGACTGAAAATGATTATTCATTGATCCATTCTCACAATATTTAGGGGATCTCATTTCAACCATCTCCTATATATATATTCATATATTTCATGGGTTATCTTTATATATCAAGTTGGATTACCTCATGGAGGCCAAAAAAAAAGTGGTTAGTTTGTACCGAGATCAATCATGCACGCCTGTTTTTCCTTATGTGGAACCTACAGTGTAAAATTCTGTCGGTCGCCACAGGCAAGAATCTCACGTTCAACTCGGGACCATGATCTTAGGGTTTACTCCAGTCCAAGATTTCTCGTCTCTTGTTCGACGAAGACGACTACTTACTTTTATTCTAACCCATGCGCTAGCATACTCACAATCTTCAACAATTAATGCTACTACTAGACCTGTCTACAAGGGTAGGCTTGTATTTAAGGATTTCTCTTCTAACTAAGGTATAGAGCAGCTTTATATGAAGAACATGTCTACGGTAGGTTCACTCGTCTAAGTTAGGATCTGGTAGTTAAGTTCTTTTAATATAGATGGGGGTTGATGGTATGATATCTCTATGTTCTAGCTTGAAAAAATAAATTCAGCCCGAATGACCCGTAATCCAATAGATCGAGGATCCGATAAGATTGGCCGTAACCAATCTTATTTAATCATATTTAAGGGGAAAAAAGTATGTGAAACAAAATCACAAAATTAGTTTCCTAGCATTAATGAAAAGAAAGGTTCAATTTCTAGCTCGATAGTGGGATTATGATTGGTTCGTGTCTTGAAACAAGAGGACAAAACGTTGTCACAAGACGATTAGCTTACGATGTTATAAGTCATGTCGCAGTGTCAGTCAAACTGAATAATTTTTCTAGTTAATTTGTTTTACATGATTATTTTCAAACTATGTGACTATCGCCATCATTAATTCTTCCGATATTGAGGCCATATCTCAACTCACTCTCCAAAATTATACAAATATATTTTAGGGATAATCTTAAAAAAAAATAGCCTCAATTTCATAGTGAATTTTTACTCTTAATTTACCACAATCACATATAGCTTGTACTTCTCCATTGTTCAATTTATAGATCTCGTAATTAAAATTTCAGCTAGCTAACCCTGATGTATGCTATCGAAAAAGTTTATTTGATATTTAAAATGAAATAATAATAACACCATAATTTGATATTGTTAATAATTCTTGAGACAGAAGCAACGAAACAGACGTTTTATTTGCGTCAGTTAGTCGAAAATTTTCAAATGGAAATAAGTCCAGGCTATATCTGTAAATATAGTAAACTCGGGCTAAATTATCACCAATGAATCAAAGTTCGAGCTATCTTTTAACAATAGCCAGAAACCATCCTCCAAAAAAGTACATGATAGAGATTAGACTATTTCATCAACTATGCATAATATGCATAATGGGATTTTAGTGAAATATATCCATGCATAAAAATAAGCCAATAATGCACCACTTTCCTTTAATGGAAAAACTGAAACTCGGCCTACCAAACCCACCCCCCCCCTTTCAGAATTATATTTTGCAGGTTAAATTCCTTATCGCTTCAGCAGCTGCGACCATGTCAAGTCACTGA
>JAYDZE010548998.1:0-32254 GCA_034509125.1 Monilaria moniliformis | reverse complement strand
TCATAGTTCGGATTTCGGTTTTTCGGGTTCGGTTTTTCGGGTAATTCGGTTCGGTTCGGTTTTAATTTTAAAAAAAAATTGGTTTTTCGGTTCGGTTCGGTTTGGGCAAAAAACCGAACCGAAAACCGAATGCTCACCCCTAGGAAGAACCGTCACCACATATATTCGTTTCAGCCAAGTCAGAGAGAGAGAGAGAGAAGAAGAAAAAGAAGAATTTGGGCGTGAGAGACGGTTAGAATAATGCAGACCAAAGGTCGAAAGCACAGAAAATATCATCTTCAAGAGTCAAGATCCACACGGGAAAATCAATCATTAAAAAACAAAAATCAACCAAGAAACTCAATGCAAGAATCACGTTGCTTGCTCCCTAACAGAAGTTTCTTCTCCAGTTTTCATCAACCCATTTCATTTTCAACAAAAATCTCTACACTCACCCACATGCTCCAACCCATAATGTCCAATGCCAACCCAAACATTCACAAATGCATATTCCGCACGACGCCATACAGCTATAGAATAGAAGCCTCTCCTCATTAATAATTTTTTTCCATTAAACATGCAAGTGCATTCCATGTGGCATGGATATAATATTTTCCTAAGGCTACCAAACTAAAATTACTAAGTACTAAAATGCGAAATTCTTAGCTCTCAGGCCCCAGCAGTTTATCATAAAATTGTTTCCTCATTCACACCGGAAAAAAATTGCCACTTGGGATTAAAGGACAAGGATTTGGGTATTACAATTGGAAATCTTACCAATCTAATGCCCAACTCCTGAATCTTGAGCACAAACTACTTCCTTTACTACCCACTCCACCTTCAAGGTTGATATCTATCAAATTAAGCAAATTACGTCAATGCATAATCATGGAAAAGAAGAAAAGGAGAAAATGAAAACAATGATAACATACAGAGCATGCAAATTTACCCTTGCTACAGAATTGAATCTCATCTCCCATCACTTGAATAAAAAAGAAAAATGTGTTGCACTTTTAACTTATTACTCTGAACTTATGTTGTATTGTCTCTGTTCTTTCCAGCTTGTATTAGTTAATTTTAGGAACGGAAACACTTCGAATGAAATAGTTATCATTAAATATCATATTGAGTTATTAAAATCTTAAGTTTCAAATGCTAGAGAAGTTTGACATAGTATGGAAAAAAAAATGAAAAAAAAAGCAGCTAAGTAGAACAAGAAAAGGTTGGAATAGATGACTATAATACATGTTCCAGCTTGTTATCACCACTTGACTTTACATTCAGAAATATCACATACATCTTTGCAAACTAAAATGCAAACTTAAGTCTAATTAAAAGGCATCCTATATAGTTCTTTGGGGGTTTATGAGATCAAAACCACTGTAAAATGAAATATTCTGCAGAAAAGAAACCAACTTACTTTTCTCAGTAATGAGCATCCATTACTTACTTACAAGAGACAACGCTTCCAGAATTAATGAAAGACGCTCTTTTCCAGTTTCAAACATCCTCATTTTCATCTTGGTTGTCTTTCTGGGCGTGCTTCTGTGCATTGTACATATCAGCAACCTGAATGTAGCAAAAGAAATGGCTCCAATCAATTGTTAAGAGCAATAAACTCACAAACATAAACAACAAAGGATGATTGAGCAGAAACCACAATATGTCAGTGGTTAGTTACCATATCAGATGAGGAGGCCTGTTCTGGATTCTTATCTTCTCGGACACGAAGTAATCGTGGAAACCTCAGAGAAATTCCCTGAGTCAAGATATTAAAAAAAAAAAAAAAAAAAAAGATGAGCGGATGCACAATAATTGAAGGTAATAACGAAGAAATCCAACTTTCACGTATGTGAATGAAAATGAATTGGAATTCATGTGCGGAAACATATAGCGCTTTAGCAAGCAGAGTCTACAAACATGCAAAACAATAAACTAGCGAACAGAGGCAAAATATTGTAACGAATTTGGCGTAGGCAATGGCTTTCACAAACTAGAATTTTTAAACAAAGTCACACCTCCGATAATTAAGGTACTGTAGCAATAAATAAGATTAGATTGTCAATTACAAGAGTAACAAATAATCAACTCATTATTTCACATTCTTGCTCACTATGGAAGAGGCACATACATCAGTAAGCCAATATAACTATCTATTTAACGATGAAAGACATTTAATCTTAATTGTTTACTTGCTACTTATAGATCTATTAAGCAGGAATCCTTTCATAAATAACACCATATCATTGAAGGAGCTCTCTATTTCAACAGAAATTTTCTTTTGGCAAAATATACTGAAAGTGCATCTATAAGTGAACCCGCTACCTGATATTGGACTCTTGGTTCAGTCTAGGCTTAGAGTTTCAAAATTTACAAACACAATAACATACTGGATGATAATAATAATAATCATGGCTTTTTTCTTGGAAAAGAAAAGGACGTACCTTGTCAGGATCTACAGTACCAACGGCAGCGCGGTGAACGGGGCTAATGGTAAGATCAGCCGCTTTGACCTCCCAAACCTAAAAAAAGTAATATAAATATCAACCATCCTATACTTGAGAATTTATATCTGCTACGCTATGGAATCATGTACTATCTCTAGCAAACCAAACAAATAAAGATGTTTATAGGTACCTCACTAGGTTCAAACCACACATCCGGACAAACTGTATCTGAATACCTGTAATATGACTGGACATTCGTAGATGTCAGAACCTTGTGAAGCTTCAAATCCCATTAAAAGAAAGCACACAGGTTCAAAGACAATATAAATAAACACTCCAACCTTTGGCTTCTCAATAACTTTTGAGCGAAGACTGGAAGAACGTTCTTCAAGCATAGCTTCAGAAAATCCAGTCCCTAACCAGAAGCAAAGGTTCACATATCAGTTGGACATCAAAACATCAAATACAACTTAAAACCATCAAGCAGTAACAATTATGTATTTTGTCAGGAACACAGAAGATTGTCAGGATGGCATCAAGTGGAGCGATACCAATTTTACATATGCTTTGGAATTCTTCTTTGTCATTATCATAACAAGCAAGGAGAAAGGCACCATAGACACCTAGAAGCACCAACAACATTACAACATAGCAATACGTCAGTGATTAAAAGAAAAGAAAGCATCACCACTGACATGTCTCATACAAGGCATCATGTGATCATTGATGACCAATCACACAAAAAGCTCATAAACAACTTACCAGTACGTTTCCCCCTGCCATGAAATGCAGCAATGGGGACCAAATCTAGTGAATCACCAATACTGTAGAGCAGATAAAGTCAATTATACCATGCAATGAGCTTAAAATTACAGATTCAACAAGCTAAAGAGATTAAGGGCTTACGTGTCCATGTAGTCTTTTTTCAATTTTAGCCAGTTATTCGACCTTTTTGAAGGTTCATACGTAGCATCTTTCTTCAATGTTTTGATGATCAACCCCTCAGAGCTGGAAAGTAGAAATGAAGCAACAAAAAGTAAAGAAGAAGAAATATTTATACTAATTCATAGTATTGTACGTCCTCTGATTCTAAGTGCACATCTCTTCAGTTTCCAGGCTGGGTGCAGCACTGGATAACAAAAACTCAGCCACATCCCACAATTGGCATTACTCTCAACCCACGCTTCCAAATTACTATGTCTACTTAGATGAAGGATCCACATTAATGGGAAGACAAATAATTAAAAGATTTATTTCTGGAACATGATTGGAAGGGGAATGCCTTAATATATCAGTAAATGGAAGACATAAAAGTTAGACTAACCTAGAATTAACAGCATCATCTAGAAACTTTTGTATTTCCTCAAGATCATCTGATGTTATAGCAGTGGCAAACTGGAAAAAACCAGGTTCTTCTTGAAATGATTTGTAAAGGTGCTGCAAAAATGTCATCAAGAGGTCAACAAACATTACTATATGACAAGACAAAATATATTGAGCCACAGAACAAGAGTTCAAGTTTGCAACAGCAAAGAAAAGTTAGAAACAGATACTGAAGTTGATGGTATTAAGCTGGGTCGTTTATCATAGGAAAGATTACATCACTAAGTGCCAAATATAATACTAAAGATCGCTGTTGAAGTAAGAATTTTGCTTCTGGATGTTAGTTGATGACATGATGAAACCTAAAGGAAGCTGTCTCTCTCTCTCTCTCTCTGTACATACATACATATATATATATATATAGAGAGAGAGAGAGATTATACTTAATGCAACATCTTCGCAAGACAGACAGACTCTTGATCAAGACAGACAGACTCTTGATCAAAGTCAGAGCCAACATTAGGTAAAAGTTTATCCTCTTCAGTTTAACTGTAAAAATGGAGGCATGAAAAACAACTAAAAAATCCAGGATGCCTCAGAACTCGTCCAGTTGCTTATCAACACTTCAAAATAAGAATTATCAGAAACACATGCATTATCAGTGAGTAAAGGGAAAGCCAACAAGACATCACACCTCTCTACGAACATTCAGTTGCTCCTGCAGGAGTAGTTGGCCATCAAGAAAGAGAATGTCAAAAGCATATATGCAAACACTGACTTTGATTTCGTTCATGACAACATTTTTCCGAGCACGAGTACTGAGTATCTGACAAAAAACAAACTTGTTAGCCAACATCTACAGCAGATATATATACAGAAACAGACTGCAAAATCTTCCATCAAAAAACAAAAATGCACAAAAACAAACAACTAAAAGTAGTATAATACATATATCATTTTTTTTAAATGAAAAAAACACCAAAAACAGAGGAGGGATCTTCAGATAGTGGTAGCAAAGGATAGAGGTGGAGACAACAATTCTATTAAGTATTAATAATAAGAAAAATAACCTATATGAAGAGGTATTTTGAACAATCATTGTCCATACCCTAGAGTTGCAACCACTTTGCAGGGAAAAGCTTCATACAGACTATGAAAGGTCCCGCAACAGGAAGATCATGAAAATGGAATGAACTGAATCTAAGGCGGAAGGTTTACCAAAAAGCAACACTAAGACAGCACAGTTCAGATAGAAGAAAAGGATAGGAATATCCACAACAAAAATTTGGGTATCTACAAGGCATTGGAACAAAAACCCTATTTAAAAACCTTTAGCCAATTTTCTGTAAGGCATTTAACAATTTCTATCTGGAAGCAGAACAAAAAAAGCCTAACATTCATATTAGCATAATTTAGATATAGCAGCTACAATCCCTACTAAAGCTACCAGTACAATATCTGTGGATACAAATTCTCCTGCTGCAGTAGAAAGTGACAATCACTGCCCCATAGTTTATATAGTAAAATGAATTATAAAAAAAAAAAAAAGGTTCCAGTTATGTATAAATAATCATAAATTTTTGTACCTGGAAAGGTAGGATTTTCTGTTTCTCACGATCATATGCAACAAGTTCACAGTCAAGAACAAATGATTTTACAGAAGGCTTTTTTAATCTGCATTTAGAAGGTAAATGTTAGTGAGCACAAAAAAATAAATGTAATGTCTCAGTGTGAGCACCAAGAAAAAGTTTCAAGACAATTGTCAGAGTGGAAGAGACAAAAAAATGATAATGCCATATAAATGATTAGGGCTTTTGTAGGATTAATTTTTAACGAATGGAAAACATTTTTAGTAGATAGCAACTATATAAAGAACTCATTAACTCCCAAAGAAGCTTCTAAATGTATCCAGCTTCATATTGCATCAGATAGGATAAAATATCAGTTCTATGATAAAAGAATAAGTGCATAGCGTTATTTCATTTTCAACTAGGCCACCTCTTATTTTCCTTTTGTACAACACCATTGAAATGATATAGATTTTTTAATAGGAAAAGATACATGTAAGTTGTAGTTAATAAACAAATAAAAACTAGTGCCACTGATCCCAATAAAATAAAACAGATAAGTCATCGACAAATGAAAATGTCACTGATACAACAAATTACTTTTTCTTAAGAAAATTCAAAATGCTCACTCTCGGTATATTCCTGAATCCACCACGAAAAATACCATATCCGCAATATTCTAGGATGCCACAAATGATGCTGAAAATTCATTAAATTTTATTGAAGGGGAGAGTTCCGGCAGTTTTTTCAAGTAAATAAATGTATTTTTGGATAAATCTAAGTTTCTTTGCTCTACTCCTGTTTGTTTTTTAATCAAGCACACAGTTAGAAGTACTAAACCAATTCCTCAAAAAAGAATTACTAAACCAAGTGCAAAGGGCATAATTTTTTTGATATTTACTTGGGAAAGAATAATGTAACCATCAAATATTTACTGGAGTATTAGTTTCACTTATACAAAATCAGGCCTGATGTATAATAATAACACATAGAAAGAAGTATAGCAGTGAAGATCATTTTCTTTCCAGAAAAGTATTACTACGCTTTACAAGCCATTTACAACAGCTCATGGTAGCCTGTCTCCAAAAGCTGTCTGGCTCCGCTACTCCAGAATGGTAGTTGATCAGGTTATCAGGCTAGATGTGTCTAGGTGTCATAACTCAAGTCCTAACACATGAAAATGGCCTATAGCTATTCATTAAAGTAAAGACTACCTAGTGATAGCAGCAACAACATCTGGAAACTTTCCAGTATTCCGCTCTGCATTTCTACTGTATATCTCTACTGAGCCATTCTCCATATAGTGTATCTACAAGGAAAGTTAGAAGTTACAGCAAACAGTGCTCTAGATTTCATAATTCCAGAAGTTTAGCATATTATTTTAAGTATTGTCACCTGGGCACGTTCTCCGTCATACTTGTATTCGCAGGTGTATTCCATACCTTGAAACTTTTCCACAATTTCAGATACTCCTTTTGTAGGTTTAGCTAACATGGGTCCGACGGGAATCCCAGGTGAAAAGCTACATGTCTTGGGGAGATCCCACACACCACCAGAAAGAAGAGCTGGAATTATTGCATCATAAACTGGAATTACAGAATAAACTTGTTTGACAATTTTTGCAGCCTGGTGGACAGAAGAGAAAATAAATAAATTCATCTAAAATATGTCTTCTAATAGTCGTAAAAAATAAACATATAGAAAATTATTCAATTCAATATGACAGAAAGCAGATAAACCTAAATCTGCAAACCAAAGTAACTTCCCAGACTTCAATCTACTAGCACTGTACCAGAAATCATCATAAAGACATCTGCAATAGCTCTTGATGTCTATCTTTAATCTACATAACATTGTAGCCCATTGCTCAATTAATTTATTTGCATACTAGCATAAATAAATAAAAGGAACACTCTTTTAATAGTTAGAAGACCGTATTAGCATCATAAGAAGACAAGTAACAGAACATGTGGCCATCCAACAACTACAGGTGTCATATGCACATCCAGGCAGATTGTTCTGGAGATATTCTAGTGTCTAACAACTTACTTCTTCTAGAGAATTATCAGCCTTTGCAGGAGTTGAATGCTTCTCTGAATATACAGCAGCATGCCCTAGTGCAGCCAACAGAGTTTGTTCTGCCAAACCAATACGCAATTTTGTCTGCATAAAAGCCAAGTTTATGATTTTTGGCATGAATCAAATGTAATATCAAAAAGATTATTTTAATTTACCTGGAGCAAACGAATCAAATATTGGGGTTCACAATCAGTTGCTGCAACTAGTAGTGCTTTTATGTGGTTCTTTTTCTTCTCTTGACTATCTTTCCCAGATTCCTGTGACAGCCCGCAAGTTAGACAAGAAATACATCAATCACTTGTTTCATGTAACTTTAAAATTAAGGTTCAAAAGTGAATATTCTAATAAGTTGATGAAAAAATATGCATCTGTAATAGAAATATAGAATATTTAAAAAGCATCATTCTTGATATATCAAAGAGCTCTTAAGTTGGCCTGTTCTTATCATTTCCATGGTCAATGGTAGGTCAGAGAAAGCATTGGAAAAGGATATGAGGAAGGAACCAAAGCCCTTCACTCAGTAAGGAAGAATTGATGAAGGTTTAAGGTGCCTTCGGGGGTACAGGAAAGAAGGGGAGAGGGGTTGAACGAACCAAGCTTGAGCTTGGTAGTATTCACCTCATTAGCTCATGAGTAAGTTCGTTAAGTCATTTAACTTGAATATATAAAACTATTAACTAGATACACCTTAAATGTATACTACAAATAGTAATGAGTATATTATGTTATTGTAAATAAAACAATCTATTTTTTAAGAGAAAATAATTAATATTATAAACATAAATCTAAATTAATAAAGCTCGTTTAGGCTTAAGTAAGCTCGTGAACCTCAAGGTATTCGGTATTTAAAGCACGAGACTTGGCTCGACAATGAACGAACCAAGCTTGAGCACCACAGTATTCGGCTCGATTCAGTTCAATTACACCCCAACTATGATAAGTTCATGTTCTTTTCGTCTTCCTCAGAAGTTGGTATGAAGACAATATGGACCAAATATATATATATATATATATATATATGTATGCCTTTTTCTTATCTCTCCACTTTCAAATATAACTTAATTAGAAACCTGAGATTGTCGGCATTGAGATAGCCTAGAAGGTCTATTGCATGCACTATGATTAAGAAGCCATACTGTTAACATATAAGAACTCCAGTCTGGATCCATTAAACTAACTTGAACATCCAACCTGTTACGCACTAAGCCTAACACAGTTATTTCTGACCAAAATGCATCAGAACCTTCACTGAAAAAAGAGAGAAGTGTTTTGAGCCACCTTCTTGATAACTAAAATCAAGCTGCAACTAATTTCATTAATTTGAAACCAATTAAAGAAAAATGCAACATCTGAATCGGAGAACCTAAATATGCAAACAATACTACCAAATAAATAAGTACATAGATAATGCCAAATACATTTCAAAGAAATAATAATACCTTGGCAATCAGTCGGAATGTGTCAAAGACTTTAGCAACAGTTAACGGTTCTGGTTTACGCAACAAAGGCTGCGACGAACGGATGGCTTTTGCTACAAGGCCTAAATCGCCAAGTTCCTACAATTAAGAAATATTCAAATCAACAGAACATTAGCAAAGCAAAGAGGTGACAGATAGAAGGAAAGAGACTCATCATAGTTACAGGTTTCCACCATACAAGAAAAAGCTAGGTGGAATGAAATAGGAAACAGGACACATTAAAAAAACACAACCATAAAGCCATCTCCCCAAAGAAGACACGCCACAAAATGATAAAAGATGCTCGTGTTAAAAATGTCATCTAGGCTCTAGCAGGATGAGCTACCAGGAAGAAACCATTTTACATATTCTTTATTCACAGAAATGATCATTTTTTCATTGAAAAAAAGATGATTCATATGGAAGGGATATAGCAACAGATTCTTCATCTTAAATGCAGACTAAAATGATGGAATGATAAGATGGTATGTAACAAGAATCAAGGATAGAAGAATGCTTAGAAATTAAATCATGTAGGCACACACATATACTCATATATACAAAGATTTATCTTCGACACATACTAAACTTAAGATCAGGAAGACAACCCATGTTACTCCATCTAATGCTTAAGTTGGAATAATTTTGAAAAGCACAAAACTAAGCAAATCAAAGGCGTGGAACATAGTCAAACTTCAATGGTAAATCATCCGATCACCTCGTATTGTTTCTTAATATGTGCTTCTTTAGCCCCACAAGCTTCAGCAAGAGCCTTGATAATCGAAGATTCTCCAATACCAAGCTCTAAACCCTCATGCGCAGGTGCAATCCTATTCACCAAGAGGTACATAACCGCCAAGAGATCGTCATGCGCCGTCTCCATCACTGTCCTCAGCATATTGCACACAATCCCTGTGATAATAATCCTACCTGACTCCTTCGAGACAGCATCCAACGCCTTTGCTACAAACATGAAAGGCACCCGCTTTCCCTCACCCCAATACGCCGCCCTCTTCACTTTGAAATCTACTGCCTTTTTCTTCAACTCCGATACACTCTCGTCCGGGCTAATTGATACCTTTGGCTTCTTCGCCGTCACCAAGCCTTTATCCGCATCCGCATTGCTAGTCTGAATTTGCTTTAAACCCGAATCTTTCAAACCATTATTCATTGGATTCTCCACATGCGCATCACCGATTCCACACGAGCTCGAGTTCTCGACAATTTCTTGATTTTCAGAACTGGGTACTGGGGAATCGTCATTTGTTGGAAGTAAATTAGGGGTTTGGGATTTTGATGGGCTTTTGCGTTTCCGGGGTGATGATCCTTTTGGCTTCCCCGGTTGCGACTGAGATGGTCCTTTTTTTTTGGAAGCATTGGCCATGAGAACGTCAAAGACTGAGCGGGAAGAGGCGGACATTGTTCGTACACTAGGGTTTAGCCTGGTGAAATTCAAGAAATGCTTAGAGGAGATAGAGAGAGAAGAGCGGAGGGGGAGTTTTCTGGCGACGTTAAGAGAGAGAGACACGCGGATTGAGGTGTGACGGCATAAACAAAGCGAGAACATCAACCGCGGGTAATTGGCGGGAAAATTGGGCGTGAAGTCGTCTGAGAGAGGGTGGATTGTGTAGTCTTGAGAGCGCGAGCGAGAGTGGCGGGGCAGCAGAGGGCAATTACTCAAAAGCCAAAACGACATCGTCATTTCAAATTGACATTTGCTTCAAAAAATAAAAAAGAATTTTAATAAAGGAAAAATACCAATAAGAGGGGTTCGCCAAAAATTCAAAGAGGATGATGGGCTTCAAAATCTGAAGCCCGGACTATGAAAAGCCCACATCCCAGACATATTCATTGACCACGACGCAGCTTAAGTAAATAAAATTCTAATAAATTGATAAATTATTCATTAGATATTCAATATAAGTGCTATGAAATATAGGTAGAATAGTAAATCTATCATTATTCTTTTATTAATATTTTAAATGGGAATTATAGTAAGTAAAATGGAGACTATGAATAAAATCACGTTTAAAAAAGTGTTCGCGCCATTTTGATTTTTGCATAAATGATGGAAATAGTATAATTTAGAGTCAATTCGCAGGCTCTTGTGATTTATTTATGTTTTGATCAAAAATTTTATTTCATGAAAATAATTTAATCATTTATGTCTCAATGATTCCAGTGTTTTTTTTAATATTTATTTGTTGTTATAAATTATTAAAAAACACAAGGGAAAACATAAACTACATAAATGGGTTGAACTGTGAAGCCTAGAAAATATAGGTTTCAAAGCATCCACAACGGTATGTCATTAATTTCTCTTCTCTTACACTATTTATACGTCACACACTTATTTTTTTCTTAAAATTTTAACACCCATAACAACATGTCTTTAATTTTCCGTCTCTTATCACTATTCATAGGTCACATCTTTAATTTTTTTATTCTTTCTTATTTCAAATAAATTCTTTTATTTTCTTATTTATATATCCTAATTAAAATATTTTGCAAATAATTATAAATTTCAAATTTACATTAAAATAAATGACAATTATATAATTGAAATAAAAAAGTATATAATTAAAATCCTAAAATCACACAATTAAAACCCTAAAAATACATTATTAAAATCCTAAAATAACATTATTGAAATAAAATGTCTGAATCATTCATCGAGAGCACCGAAGCGCGCTCAAATGTGTTAAATTAAATCTAGTTGGAGTTGGCCGTGGACTTGGCAATTGTGTGTGGACTCACGACGTTTTTTGTATTCTTGAAATGTCGAGTGCGCACCCGTCGTTGGGGTCTCGGTAGCAATAGAGGTGTCGATCGTTTCTTCGTCAGCCCAATTAGGGGCATTTTCACCTTCGTCTTTGATAATCATGTTATGCAATATAATACATGAGTACATGATGTCGGCGATGACGTCCTTGTACCACATGATTTCAAATATAGTAACACGCAACAAGCATTAACAGCAACAAATCTATATATAGGAATTCAGTACGCAATCAAATCCAGATATTCACCAGATCGGAATACATAACACTACAAAAAATACGAACTCATTTCAAATCAGGTCGCATTTTCTCGCAAATCCATACACATCTAAAAGATCTCACAATAAAATCCCTGACATTCTTTAATCCCTCGACATCATAAAAGTCTTGCCCAACATTAAAAACACGAAATTCAGCAGCTCAAATCTACGACATACATCATGATCCAACACATCCATTGTTTTAAGTTTTTTTTTTTCGAATTAAAAAAATAATTAAATATTGGGGACTGGCCGACGACCGCCCGCTGCAGCGCAGCCGCGACGCGCTTGCCGCAGCCGGACGTCCAACCGCATCCCCTGCGGTCTGCTCGGCCACGGCGCGGCGACCCTCGCCTCCAGCGCCCTTGTGCTGTGTCTTCTCCGCCCCATTCCGGGCGGCGATAAGCCTGCTCTTAACTATTTTATGCTCGTTAACCACACATAAATACATTATATATAGTAATCACTTACTTCTGTTACCTGTAGTGTGAAAGTATTAGTGAGAATGACACACGCGCAAATTATTAGGCCGCGTTCTGTAGGCGTGATTATAAGAGCTGGATATGTTAGAAATTGTGATATGCTATCATACAAAGCTAGATTGTGTGTCTTGTGTTCTTGTTTGGTAGGGATAGATAGAATATTAGATACAATATTTGAGCGTTCAGTTAGCTGGATAGAAAATGAATTTTAAAAGTTTAATGACTAAAATGACCCCACCCAATTCTGAAAATGACCATACTTTATCAATTACAAAAAATCCCTAAATTGCATTTACACTGGTTTCCTTATCTGATAATCACAAAAAGCTGTGTCTAAACCCTATTCAGTGCGAGTATCGTCAACAAGATTTTTCCTCCGATCATCCGCATTGAGGCAGCAGCAGTCCATTCCAACGAGGTATGCGGTTTCATCCCATTTCCCTTACTTTGTCTTTGTCTGAAAATTCGAAACCCACAACACAGTTTGCTCAAGAAAAAAAAAACGCTATGAACAAAAATTACAGATGCAGAAATTACGGAGCATACCTTGATCTGTTGAAACCGTCGACGACGAGGATGGCTACATAAATTTTCGCTGAAGTTCAATGCTTCGCACCTGCTTGGGAGAAGGATGAACAATCGTGAATGAAGGAACTGGGGGCATAGAAGGGAAATAGGATTTCAAACATGAGATGAATGTAGGTCAGGTTAGACAATCGGACACTTTTTACCCGATATAGAAACAAGCAACAACCTGAATTCAAGCGCGGGCTTGGGCGGGCCTGCCCTTTATCGCGGCCCGAATGGATAAGTTATCACGATACTGAACAAGAAAATAAGATAGGATAAAAACTACTAACATGTGTTAACTTGGCTACAGAACGCGGCCATAGTGTTATTAATGAAGTCAGTATTTTAAGTGCACAACATAAGTTACAGAATTGGCAGTATACGTCTTTTTTTCTAGTACTGTATATCGAGCGAAGATAAGTGAAATGTAATAGCACCGTAAAATTCGAATCAATTGTCCACTTATTGGAAATTTTATCATTCAATTATTTTTTTCAGCAGCTTTAATTTAATTATATATTTTATACATATGTTGCAATTGCCGCATTTTATGGATCTTGTGGTCATGCAAATTTAATATTTTGAAGTACCTCATGATTAAAAGCGAAATCATTTTCTAGTTGCAATTATTCTAGTAAAACAACTAGATGATATGTTTATTTTACCCAAAAAAATCAGATCACGGAATTATTCATATGCGAGAAATATAAATGATACGATGTACAAGATTAAACAAATTAATTAGGGTGAGAATGAGGCTCATCTTTTATTTAAGGTCCATTTAGTCAAATAATATATGTCTTTCTCTCTCCTAATCACGTAGTATTAGAATAGAAAGGGCATCTTTGGTGCGGACTGCCGCCGGCCCGCCGCATCATGCAGTCGGATAATTATCCTAATCACTGTATAATTAAATTATATAATGAATGAACACATTTTGATTGTAAATTAGTAAATCACAATTATATAATAAAAAAGAGGGAAGAAAAGAAAAAACAAACCAACCAAAATAAACTACATGTAGCGTATGCCTAATAGACTAGCACCAACTCTCACCGCAAATAAAAGTTGTTTAGCATATTAACTTATATCACAACGTATTTATATTTTATCCTACTGAAAGACGAATAACTCCAATGTTAATAAAATACTATTAATGTCCCTTTTGGAGATATCAAACAATATTAATACATAAGTCTACAGCTCCTCCCACAAATAAATAAAAAAAAAAATAAAATGCAATTAATTGGGACTATGATTGGCAGTTATTTGTATAATTAATGTTGTTATAATACGATCCCATGATAATAAATTAATAACCATAAAGATTGGTCAGAGAGCTTTAAAGTCGTGAATAGTACAATTATATGGAGATTGAACGGCATCTATTATTCCATCCATGCTATTTAATTTTGACTAACAGCTGAATATATAGGAAGGTTTTCTTATTAATGTATCAACATCAATTTCGATAGAGCAAAGTGGTAGTTGGTAATTGAAAGTGAGGCGGCACTTGTATCAAAACTTCAACACTCTTCAGTTTCGAGTTCCTTTTATTTTTTCTTCCTATATAATAATATGCAATTGCTAATCTTAGTCACTAATCTTATTTTTCTATATTGTGTTAGCTTTGTTGAAGCAACTAGTGATGATATTATATTATACTTTTTTTTAACTAATTGATAGCTCGTGTTATTTGTTTGAAAAATGGATTTTTGGTGATTTAATGTGATATATTTTCATAAATTTATACCTATTTATACACACACACATACATATATATATATAACTATGATTATTAATAGACTAGTGGCTCATTTGGTACGTGGTATCGAATAAATTTGCGACTAATATATTTAATTGCCTGGTAAACCCGATATCTATCTATATATGAAGAAGATAACGTGTATTAATTTTAGCTTCACAGGAACAATATGATTAAAAATTTCGCCCAACGACCGTGGATAAATCATAAATAGAGTCAAATTGTTGACTATTTTTCTTGTTCGCCTATTTTCACAATGAAAATTATTAATTTTTCTCTTTAGAGCATCTCTGTTAGTAGTCTGTTACTATGGTCTGTCTCTGTTGTTGTCAAGGTATACTTTAACGATTACATATCCACATATGTATGATAATGATCATTTTATTTAATTCTGTGAAGACACATTAATAGTTATAATTAAACATAAATAAATAATTGACCAAATTAATATTATACAAACATCTATAGAATTTGAAGATGTGAATCAACAATTTTTTGAAGAAAAATATTTCCCGATTGTAGCGTTGCAGCTTGTAAACTTATTCCGGGTAGAGTTTAATGCAAATACAAATGAATTTCATATTAACAATCATATATCGAATTATATAATTACCATTTAAAATAACTGAAATCATAAACTCAATATATATATATATATGTATATATAACAGTTAATAGGAATAGATTAGCAATCATAAAAAGGAAAGGAAAATTTAAAGCCTAAAGCTCATCTATAGGTCACAAATCAAACCCTGAATAATTTTTTTACATAAGTTAAATATGAATATAAATATTATTTAGATAAATGTATAAAAGAAGTGTATGTAACGACAACGAGATCCATAAATAATTAAGGTTGAGGAGTATTATTAGGAAGGAGATTTGAATTAAGAAGGATGTTGATGTAGTAGTAGTGTGACGCCGCAACTAAGCTTCCTCACCATGGATGTTCTTATAGTCAAACCAGACGCCACTAAAACCCAGCATAAATCCAATTAAAACAATATCCAGGAAGTCAAACCACAGTTATCTAGTTCCAAAATTAGCTTCGAAATAGCTCTCGTGAAAGGACGCTCTGAATTTCTCTGACCTGAGGCATAACGCCAAATGAACTCCCACCTCCATCTCCACGCATCAGTCCCTTTCTCCAATCCTTGTCTCTCTAGTGTCTAGTCACACTTCACTGCTACATTTAATGGGCCCTGCCTCTTCTCTTAGTTTACCTTCGTTCTCTCTCAGGTTGCCGCTCTTCGCCTTTTTCTGCCTTTAAAATTTTCAGCGCATAATCCTCTCCTCCTCTCCTTCTTCTTCTTGCCTTCAGTTTTTTGGGTGTTATTTTGGAATTGATTGTGTTAATCTGCAAATGGAGTTTATTGGGTTAATCACTATCTAACTCCATTTGGTCGAAAATTATGGTTAGGCTCACGTGGTCTGTTTTCTTGCGAGATTATTGATTTTGGACGTTTTCAAGGTTTTGGAGCTATTATAGTTTATGTCTAGATCTGTTAAACCTCAAATATTTGCTGATGCTGTGTAAAGAATCATTTTTTTGGGGTTAAATTTCGGCATTGGCGGATTTTGGGGATGTGATGATTGTGTAACCTGAGATTCTTAAATTTCGACCCGCTGCAGCTGCTTCATCTGAAGGAAAACTTAACGGTAGTGGGTCGATTCCAATTTTCAACTGCTTTTTGGTGCAAAAGAATGGAGAGAACGAAGAAATATAGGCAAGTGAGCCCAGAACGGGCCAATGTGTGGAAAGAAAAATCGCCCAAGTATCACTACAATCACCACTACGACCCACCGGCGCCGCAACACAGCCAGAAGGTGCCTGTAATTTACTATCTATCTCGAAATCGACAGCTGGAGCATCCCCATTTCATGGAGGTCCCCCTTTCCTCTCCCGATGGCCTTTACTTGAGAGGTAACTATATGCAGCTATGTTACAATGTGTTCGAACACAAATGATTATTTGAGGATTGTGTTTGAATTTTGACAATTGTGTTTGTTTTGTGAAGATGTAATTGAGAGGCTTAATGCTTTGAGAGGCCGAGGCATGGCTTTGATTTACTCCTGGTCCTGCAAGAGGTGAAAATGCTTTATGCACTTTCTTTAAATTTATCCTTGTAATTCGAATTCAGCTCCTCTTTTGGGTTGTGTGAATATGTTTTGAGGGTGATTTGTGTTTGTAGGAGTTACAAGAACGGATATGTATGGCATGACCTTTGCGACGATGATTTAATCCTTCCTGCTCATGGGAATGAGTATATCCTCAAGGGTTCAGAGCTCTTTGAAGATTCCAATTCTGGTAAAATAATAGCTTATTTTTCAGTGCTTTATATATCTGCAGTTAGTGTGCAAAATAAAGTTCTGAATGAATTTCTATGGCAGACTGTTTAATCATGTTTATTTTCCTGGGAAAAAAAAAAAACTAAAAGGGTTTGGTATTCTGGTAGGAAATTTTCTTTATGTCTGCGTCAAACCATGCGTTCCTTTCATTGTCGATAGTAATTTTCACTATCACCTGTGATAGATCTGCAAAAGCCTGTTTTAAGGTCCTTTTTGAAGCTTCTTCATTCTTTCTGGATGGCGTGAAAAGCGTTTGCTGTTTTCTTGAGATGGAGTTGTTGCGATTATTTCCTACTTTCATGCATAGTCTGACTTCCTAATGATTAATGCTTGATTTGTAGGCAACTTTAGTCCTGCTGAGACTGTCATATTACACAATCAGAAGGCACTTCCAGAACCACCATCTTCAAGAAGCCAAGAGGAGTCGTCATCTTCGTCTAGCTTGAACGACAGGGCTACAAAAATTTCTCAGGATGATGAATTATCTCCTCCGGATCAGCGTCCTTGCTCCTCGTCCGTGTCTCCTGAGTGCAGCACTAAGAAGAATTCATCATGGAACGGCTCTTTGAGCCTGACAGAGTATAAAGTCTACAAGAGCGATGGCCTTGCTGATGCTTCCACTCAAACCGAGGACAATGCCAACAGAGGTGCTAGAGCCCGAGATACTTGTATGAGAGGCGTGTCGACGGATGATGGATTAGCGGAGCCTGAAAGTAGTGGAGCTCGTCCTAGCCAAGCTCCTCGGATGCAAGCCACTCCAGAGATTCACCGAGACTTTGTTTCACCACCTCCTTCTACATCCAGTGCTTCTTCTTCAAGTGGCAGGACCGACACCTTGGAATCTCTCATTAGAGCTGATGCTAGGAAGCTCAACAGCTTTAGGATACTTGAAGAAGAGGAATTTCGAGTGCCATCCCATTCTAAACTAAAGGCTTCAAATATGATAATGCAACTGATATCTTGTGGTTCGATATCTGTCAAAGATCACAGCTTTGGTCTAATCCCTACCTACAAGCCAAGGTTCTCGCACTCCAAATTTCCATCCCCGTTGTTCTCAACATCATTAATGTTGGGAGAGCTTGATTGTCTGGCAGAGAATCCTCGTGTTATGGGCATGACTTTGGAGGACAAAGAGTACTTCAGTGGGAGTTTGATAGAAAGGAATATGATGAAGGAAGGGGTACCCAAATTAAAAAGATCATCTTCGTTTAATGCTGACCGGTAAGTCCTCTTTACCTCAGTTAACATTCATTCTTCTAAAGGAGTTAACATTCTGCTCTTAATTATATAACATCTGTGAGTTCAAAGTCTTTGCAGTTTCACAATGTACGTTCTTCTCAATTTTGCAGAACTATGAATTGATCCAAATTTGGATCTTTTCTTCCATATCTTACCTCCCAAGTATGTGGGTATACTGCAACCACATGTCATAATCTTGATTTAGCCTATTCGTGTTTCATGTTTTAAGTGATAAGATCATTGAGTGGCTCTTAGGAGATTAGTTGGTCATGGTTTCTTGTCTGGGAACCTTTATCTCCTAGTTAAAGTTCTTGACAATTTAAATATTTTAATTCCTATAAAAAGAAAGACCCACCCAAAGAAAGAAAAAGAAAAAGAAGAGACAGGATCCTTGATAACATTCTCAGCTCGAGATCTCTAAAGCTCTAGATTAGGTCTTCTCAGGAGAAAAAAAAAACCCCTAGATTAGGTGTAGCAACCACACATTCTGCTGGTTATATTTTAGTGCTTGATATTGAACTGGTAAATAGTTGACTTAGTATAGGTAGATAATATCTACTGGATTGTAAATTCTTTCTTTTGCCCTTCGTACTGAAACAATAAAATCATTTCAGAAGTACCAAGCAACTTGATTCTACTGAAGACAAAGAAGAGGGAGGTTCCACGAGCACAAAGTGCATCCCAAGATCAATTAAAGTTGCTCTAAGCAAGCAGTCGAGATGTGAATCTATGCGGTCCCCTGTTTCTGAGGGACCAAGAATCTCATCCGACAGAGCGGGAAGTTCACGAACATCCACACCGGCCTCATCCATTGGTGGGAGCAAGAGAATTACCGAGCCACTCTCAGGAAAAATTTTATCTAACAAATTAGATTCTTCCAGAAATCTGAACGAGAATGTGATCCAAATTGAAGAAAGTTAAATGACAACCCCTTCTAATTTTCTACAAATAATTCAATTTCAAGTTCACACTGCTTTTCCTCTTCATGTAGGTTGAAGTATTCTTTTCCATTTTCTCCAACAGGCTTACTTCAGGAGCTCGGGTTATAATTCAGTCGAAAGTGTGTTCTGACAGCGAGAATAGCTCATAGTGGACATGTATGAGACTAAGGAGATGGAAGAATTGGCACACTATTTTCTGAATGAATTGCTCATGTCGATGGAGCCATGGTTGTTGAAGCCTTTTGAGGTGACTCTTCATCTCATGCATACGCAATTTTGTTTTCTTTGAAATATTTTCGAGTGAATTATGCCGAATCTTCGACTTTAGTGTCGTTCTTGCTGGTAAGAGAGTGAAGGTAGGATATCAGACATGCCTATGAACATGATATTTATAATTAGTGAGAACCCCAGATTTACACTAGGATGAGTTTATTAGTATTCAAGAATATTTGCTATACTTTTCGAGGCGTAAATTTGGAGACTAGCAACGTAGTTATTGCATAACCTTGAGAAGGTCATGAATCATGATACTCAAGAATTTATCTGTTTGTGGTTATATTATGGCAAATTAAAGAAATAAAAGAAAAATGGCACAGAAGTTGTTGAACCATCGAAATCAAGAATATTTCAAAAGTTGGGAATTTGACTTGCATCAAGAAGCATTGGATTCCGATGCTTTATATCTGTGGAGTTGACCAAACTATTGGAGCTCTCGAATGTCAAAATACCCTTTGCAAACCGTTTTTACATATGTCTGCATGATAGTAATATCCGACAATATACATAGGATGCTGCAATTTATTTTATTCAAAGAATTTGATTAGTTGTTATTTTGAGCTGAAAGTCTAAGTTTAGATGGTATTTAAATGAGGTAACATGATTATCGCTTTTTGCAATTTCTGTATGTACCTTTTGGTTGTTAAAAAGCAGGACAAGGGCATTAAAAGGGGATATGTTTAGTCAAAAAAGTTAAAAAAATTGGAGTTTGTGGCGGGATCCATAATTTAAAAAATTTGAAGTTTTGAGGGGAAGGTCGAAAGAAGGGCGTTTTAGTAAATGGGCTGTGTTCAGCCACGTGAATACTAGTGGCTCCACTGTTGAAGCATTTCACTTTATGTTTGTATGTTTGAGAGATATGAAAATCTATTTGGATAAATTTCACTTAACTACTCAGTACCCACCAACACTGTTCTAAACTATCCAGAATTACAATTAAATATATGTGCTATGAACAAATTAATAAATATCTCTCATAATTCAACTTTCAACATTTGTAAAATTACATGGCTCGCTAGAGATTGAGTCACTGACATAAACTCTAATCCTAAAGTAGAAAAAGGGATATGAAATAATTTTTTTTGATTTTTTTCTTTGATTAGCCAAGAAAAACAGTGGCGCTATACATTTGGGACTTTATTCTATATTATTAGAAGTAATTGAATCTAAATACGTAAACTTTCACCAAATTCTGGTTTTAAACATACACTAAAATTTGCTACTTCCAATACACAAACTTTCAATTGTTCTCATTTTTTCACATAGTTGTCAGTTGTCCCCATGTCAGTTGTCCCCAAACTAATACTAAGGTGTGAACATGAGATGTCTACATGACTTAAACAACTGACGTACTAGATGATATAATTGGATATCTACGATACTTCAATGACATTAATTTGTCACTTTAGCTAGCTAGCTATGATGACATTAAACTCCTCAAAATTGACAACGGTGTGAAAAATGAGAACAATTGAGAGTTCGTGTAATTGGAGGAGGAATTTTTAATTTATATACGAAACTAAAATTGAATGAAAGTTCATGAATTTTGCACAACTACCTCATTTTATTGCTAGGCACTTATAAGTAGCAAGGTTATGACTTATGAGAGCCAAAATATACAATTAAGCCCATATGAGAATACAACGATGGGCCTGAAAGTTGGGCAGGCATGTATAATACTGGAATCAACAACCGGATTATTTTGTGTGTTGGCCCATTTTCGTGCTAAATAAAAAAAAATGGAAATTCTATACACAATTCAATTTTATATTAAAAAACTCGTCTCTACTGCCTCAGTAGTTTTTCTTGAAACATTTTTTTTAGTTTGATGATTCATGTGCTATTTTCGCTCGAATGATGAGATCGTCAGAGGAAGGACAATAACGCCTTTTCTCTTCAATAGGGTACGACCTTTTTTTTAGATTCTTAGAAATATAGAATGTGGCAATAAGTTAGACAATATCTGTATTAGGGTTTGGGTTATAACTTAAAAACGAAAACATTAAGACTAGATGGGACTTGTGTGCAAATTTTGGTTACTATTTGGCTGAAAATTTGTGGTTTTCATATCTTTTATCATAAATTGAAAGGTTTCAATTATTAAGATAAAGGCACACACACGCAATTTATTAATTTCTTACTAAAATATATATGGGGATACGATGGTGCAGATGGGGAAAGCTTCAATAGTTGGAGACGCAGTTTTCTATGTGCAAGAATTGCAAAAGCAGGCTAAGAAGCTAAGATCTGAGATCGCCGGCCTCAACTCATCATTCACACCGAGATTCTGATTCGAATTTTCGGATAATTCGATTTGATCCAAATTCAATTTTTAGAATAATTCGTATTTTCGAATCGCAAAAATTCGAATCGAAATCCGAATGCTCACCCTTAAACGTGGCAGAAGTTATAAAAATGGCGAGGAAATATATGCTCCTTTGAGTATTCCACGTGGACAAAACATCTAACAAGGCAACACATAACTTAGTCCAATTTACTTTTATTATTCTTCAAAGGTTCTCTAGAAGGATGATTATCCTTCATAATTGATAGATATTGTAACCGAAAATTTAATGGAATAAAAGATAATATCTTTAACCCTAAAAAAAAGGTTGATGCTTCAACGCAATCCTTTCTATGCCGTGTCAGATTTGAAAAATCGATGAAAGTTGTGTGGACTTTTTATATTTTTATGTTTTGTAATTTATAAAGATAGTGCCATTTTGAAGTTTAAATCAAAATTAGATGATCACATATAGTTAACTATTTATATAATTAATGTTTTTTTTTGAATGTTTTCATAATTGTTTGTAGTTCGAGTTAATTAATTTATAATATCAATAAAATTACTTTTATTGACTATATATTTGTGTAGAAATATCAAAATAAAAAACTAAACGTGAAAACATATGCAATATTTTAATAAATGATTTAAGATATAGTAGTGATATAATATTATTACTATTCAACTTTTGTAGAAATAATTATAATTCGCGTGGGCCGTTGTTACTCATAACATGAAGCTTGTTATTTCCTTACCGGCCGAGGACTGTTATGTGGCTTAACTGCCCATTATCATATATTCTAGCAAGGGCTTAATCATGTTCATTTGCATTGTAATTTCTAATTTCAGATCGACAGTGTACTTCTGCTATCCATGAGACATTTTTGTGTTGAACGTTTGCAGTTGTCAGAAATTTGTACTGACAATCTGGGAATTTTATTTAACAGTCTCGATGTGATGAAATATTGCATGTCCTAACTACATGGAAGATTTCTACATGATACAGAGTAACAAATTTTCGTAATTGTCACTGTGAGGCTCCGTTGGAAATATCGAATACATAGGTACACACATTAGAAAAGGATGAAAAGTAAGCGTTGCTTACCAACTTGCACAATGTGGACTTTTAACTTGGTATCTGAATAATTTGAAAAGCGTATGACATGATGATCGTCTCACTTATCTAGCTTTTGCCTATCATCTTTGGATATTATGAATGTAAATTGATCTTTGATGTCTTTCAGAAAATAGAAAGTAAACTACAGAAGCTACTCATGATAGAAACTACTATACCTCTTGAAGCGTGTCATTATTCTGCAAATTTTATTTTCAATGTCTGGTTTGCTAAATCTATATAAATATCAAGAGCTCAAAGCCTCAAACTATAATCTAGCTTTTAAAAGGGTTTTGTAGATTATGAAGGGATGGTATTTGTAAGTAACCATATATAGTTTTTGTAGTATTTTGGAAACTGCTTTCATAGGATATAATATTTTGAAATTGTTCGAAACGGCTCTGCTAGATGTGCTTTGTTATGGAGACGTTCTTTTGGAATTCACAAATTCTATGCTTACTATATTGACAGCACGCTTAAATACTTGTGCGACTATTACTTAAATGAAAAACTTGAGAGAATATGGACAGAAAGACACTGCTGGAGGCTATCAGATCAGCTGCCTGCCGATTGATAGTAGACAGAGATTAGCAGCAGTTATGACTGGATTCTAAAATTTAAATCTGTTAGATCAGCTATTGGTTTGGGGTACGAAAGAAAAGCTCGTAACTTATTTCTCAAAGTAATCAAGCAAGTATATTCGGAGCGCGTCAATGTCATTATTGCAACAAAGCAGTACCTATATTAAGAATAGTGGTCCAGAGCTTCAGCTTTGTAGTGACACATTTTCTCTGTTTACTAAGATATTGAAGTGAACTGCTTAAAGTATACCTTCATGTTTTTTAGCTGACAGCTTGACTTCATCCATCCAACTTTTAACACAAAAGTATAATTTGTATGAGCAATGGCTAGGTTTCTTTTTCTTGAAAAGTGTTGGGAAGCAACTTGCTGGTGGCGAGGAGCTTCCCAAACACAATGGCTGCTTTTCATTGCACAACTAAAGCTGGAAACAACCGAAAACCTAAATCTAGTTGAGATTTGTGGTGGAAAACATAGTTACTATATTTGGGAGCGTACGAATCGAAAGAGATATATTTCTAATTCCCATTTCTCCAGACTGCTGCCTATGCTGTTAAAGGTTGCCATGACGACAGTTAGGTATTATATGCATGTGAAATTGTGCTCTCAATCGCATCCAGAAACAATAACCATGGTGCATAGCGCGTTGCACGTGGTTTGCTTAATTCAGATATGAGGGCTGAACTTATTGGGGACCATAATGTGCATCTCATTATCTAAGACATTTTTAGTTGATGTGAACAATTTGCAGGAAATTGTAAATCAGTTTGGAAAATGCACTAGATCCTTGCAAGTGAATAGAGAGATTCCTCTATGTGGATTAGGTAAAGTCCAAAAGTCAATTTTAATTATTAGATTATCTACAATAATGCATGTTGAGTTTGGTGATTTATTGTCCAATCTGAGATTTATTGCAATGAGTGCAAGTGTGCAACAACAAATCTGGTTCTACTTTAGATAAGTATTGATAAAAGCAGTAAAATCAACTCACCTGAAATCTATCAATGCCTGCATTTTGTGAACAATTGCTTTCTCATCTTGAGTATTAGGTAGGATTAAATTTAATTAGTTCTATGAAGTTTATGATACTAGTAGCTTTGTTTTTGAGCTTGCATTTCGTTTTCAAGTAATGAATATTCAGTCATAAAATATTTACATTTCATATACACTTTTTTAGTCGATGTCAATCCTTTGAGCTCTTTAGGAGGAATATAGTCATATGAGATAAATTAGGAGATAAGTGGGGAACATGTGTGTAGGTAGAGGTAGTTTTTAAGGATTGATTTAAGAATTGATAAGTCATGAGAGGGGGAAGTGAGGTGTGGTTGTAAGTAGTAGAGTTGGCATAAAGTCAGCGTCAAATAAAGTAGGGAGTTTGAATAGCCAACTTATCTACCTATTTTGGGCCTTCTTTTGTGTGCATTTGGTTACAACCTCCACGCCAAGTGGGTTCTCTCTACACATCCATCACTAGATCCACTTGAATCTACTGTACATACATTATGTGTGTGGCACACACACAGGATGCTTTTACTTTTCGGTACCTACAATACATACCATTGAGCATTTGAATGTGGCCCAACAAGATAAATAAACATTCAATATATCAAAGTATGTGGTAAGTTAGACTTAAATTATTCTTATATATCTAGACGATCATCCAAAGTAATGGATGACTAAAACTGTGATAGAATCACAGTCTTGTAGGTGCTACTCTTAGGAGTAGGTTTAGTGTTGGGGGTGGCAACGGGGACGCGGGGTAACTATGTCCCCATCCCCGCCTCCCGAATGAGGATAAATTTGTCTCCATCCATAGGGCTATATCAAGTTGGATCTGTATAATTGTTTCTATATTTAGTTCAGGCATCTTTAGAGAGGATTAGAGGGAAGTGGTTAATTAAGTGCATTGCAATTATGCGTTTGCGTTCAGTGTCTTACTGCAACCAAAAAAGCAAAAAGAGGTGATTTAACTGTGACGCACAATTTAAATTAGGTTGGATCACTGAGTGTGAGCACATGAGTGCCTTGTACAACACCTCATTAATAAAAATCAGCAGATTATTTAACTGTCGTTGAGTGAAGTTTTTTGAAGGATTAATTGGTGCATCAGATGCTATATGAGCTGCATGCATAATATGCAATATGCAGTTAATATTAATTAGTGCATCACTTTATGCTATAAATATATGAGAAAAGGAAAAATATTTGCAACAAGTGTACTTTCCTTGTGTGACGAAACAGTATCGGGTATTATCCATAATGTTCTCTCACTCCTAATTTAAATAAAATGACGTAAATAAAAAGTGAAAATGCTGCGAAATCTTACTAGTCGGACCAAAGTCAGCTGAGAAAAAATAGCATTCATAATATGTGTATACCTTAATGAGATGGTTGCTAATGAACAAAATTTCAAAATATGGTTGAGACGTTATATTTTCAGTTTCTTTTTCATGATTAGATTTTAATATGTACTCGTATTTACATTATAAGGGTAATAAAAATTTATAGTTTGTAAAGTATATATTGATGTAGATAATTAAAATGATAGGCGTATATAGGTGTGTAGTTCCTTACGTGGCTGACACTGCCAACCAAACTTCACTTGAATTTGTTACTCCAAGAATAATTTGGCATGGGGTCCCTCTCTTCTCTTTCTCCGCCGCAATATTTGTTGCTTCCGCTGACTATACACACACTCTACATTAATACTCCTATATATTATTAAATATATCATATTTTCTTGATACTATAAGAACTCCACTTATTCCCTTGGAAATGGCTAGGTGATATCATGTGGTGGAATTTTTTTTTATCTCAAAGCAATTCCATCAACGTATTCTCAACTTTTTATGCAAAATTCTTATGAAAAAACTTGAGTTTATTTTTTCTTTTTCTTTTTCTTTATTTTTGTGTATATGTTTGATGTTTCGAAAAATGATATTGAAATGACGATAGATTTTGTAAAGCAGAAGGGGACCAAAACAAAATTGCATTTTAATATCTAATAAACATATAGGACAATCAATTCATATGCAAAGATGCGGATTCCTAGAAAACTAGCACACAAACATTTGGTGGAATTTCACATTCTACTGTCCCATGCCACGACTTCCCTTAGGCAAAGAATTTTAGTTTCTTAATATGTGCTATTATTTTATTTATTCGAATACATTATATCACCAAGTCTACATAATATTGTTCGCTTCCTAAAACATCTTTTGTTGAGTTGACTCCTAATTTTATTAACAAACACTTGTAAAAAGGTTGAGCACAAAGAATAGCTAGCTAATACACTCAACGTACAATTATTTGCGTATTAAAGTAAGACTTAGTATAATTGACCTATTATATATATACACACCCGAGTCACATTATCTAGCTTATTAACCTCTTTTCGATTTTTCAAAGAATGCAAATTTATTTCTTAATTATTAGTATATACATACGTGAAAGAAACACCTATGTTTTTTTGAGGGGAAGAAACAAACACCTGTGTTGATTGGCCTTTATATCCAATTAACAACATTTTGGGGCCACATTTCTTCTTCCCTTACACTCCTCCTTTCCTTCATTTTTTTGGTCATAGGACAAACTGAAATATTAATTTTAATTAGTTTTTTTTTTTTTTAAAGATATGTAATGAGAGTCATTTTTTTATAGAACTTAAGATGAAGTATATATCCTGTGAGTTGACATCAACCACGCACGATCGATTCGTTTAAGTCAACAAAAGATACATCTACTTGTAAATGATTGAAATAATCCAGTGATATTGAACTCCACCTTGGGATACAGTTTGTCAAATTTTAAAAAATTCGAGAAAAAAGGACAACTTGATCCAGGGTCATCGTTTAATTTAATCTGTTGATGTATCAGATAAAATACAACAAACTATTTATTTATTTATTTATTGGTAAGTAACGAAGAAAGTGGGTGGCAACAGGCAGTTTTAATTAGTTGTTGATTTCACAAGAGTTCACTCATAATTGTTGGTTGTCCAAGAAAAGGAAGCCTAAAATAGTCATTCCACTTATAAGTAATCTTGGAGGCGTGGATTGCAAGGCCAGTTGATAACACCCATGAATGAAATATTCTTCAATATTTAATCTTAAAATAGTGCTCTTTCAGATGAAGGGCTACTTAATTAGTAGTATATGATCACAAAAATATGATTTGTTAAAATTGAGATATACGAGATAAAATATCATTTCAAAGTATATGAAGAGGTGAATTAAGTCACTTGTCACAAAATTGTCCATACGACAGTTACTCTTATGGCGCACACACTCTTCACAATCCTTCCACTGGCCTCTAGTGTCCCTACACAAGTCCTTTTCTTGCAACCCTTGGATATGTGTATGGGTCAATCCTAGTTATATTTAATTTTGGCAACTTCATTTATTACTTTCTTCTAAAAGCTAAATAAAATTGTGAAAATAACTCTACATCTGATTTCTATCATGTCATTAACATACATATACCATACATTTTCATGAATATAAGTGCATGTACATTTGTAGTATATTCCATATATTTCACTATTATAACACGCAGTGGATACACAGTCAGTGGAGACCAAGTATATTGATAAAAAGGAATATAGTGTTGATGAAAAGAGGTGATGGGGCTTGCTTGAAAGCCAACCGCCTCTCTCTCTCTCTCTCTCTCTCTCTGTATGTACTTTTCTTTAAGTTTAAGAAGAGATGGAGTGAATGAGGTGGAGCATGCCTTTAACGTGCAATCCCCCTTGCTTTAATGCTTGTGCTTATTTCTCACTTTCGCTGGCAAAATGTGACAACAAGTGAGAACGTAGTTACACACACCCCGACATTAAATTTTCGTTATTTCTATTTTTTATGATCGAATACGCATTGTGTAGTAACTCATTTATCTGACACAAACAGAACTCTCTACTTTGATCGGATTTTCATCAAATAAACATAATTGTGAGTCCAACGATTTAGTAAGTAATTTAAATATAAAAGACGATTTTGGAAAATAAAGGATTGCAACTGCGTGTGCTAAGAATCACTTACGTGTGTAAATGACTCCCTTATTTTTCAATCCTAATTAATATATTTATAATTAATTAGAAGCACCCTTGTTATATATTCGCATAACAGACAACCATATTATTAAATTGAATATTTATTTACTATGTCCTTAAAAAAATAACATTAATAAAATGTGAGGGACCATATTACACATGAACTTTCCCAGCATATTGAAATATATAATGAGCCTACCATTTATTTTATTTTAATGTACATCAAAGCCTGTGACTTGGAGTAACCCATCAATGTGCTTATTAAATGCCACTCGATTTTGATCTATATTACCCTCTACAAGAACCATATTTTAGCATTTTGAACACAAAACATAAATATTAATCTGGATGATGCATACTAATATTTTTCATATATAAATCATAAATTAAGAATATCTAGGATTTATCGCCTTGGTTTATTTATGATAAAGATGAAAATGCTTCCAACCAGAATTGAATCGGATATATAAAAAAAAAATAGAAAATCAAATTGTGCTTGGTGAAGAAAGTAGGGAAAAATAAAACAGAGAGATTGATACAAACTTTTAGTTTGAAACTGAAGCAAGAAAGATTGGTTGGCTTAAAGCTACTCTGCTGAGTATTCACGAGGGGCGGCTTTTAACGCCACCACATTTCTTACTCTTTACCATATATATTCTATATATAAATATGTATTGGTCTTCATTTTAGGCCTCACTATTTCATTCTCAGTTTCTCTCCTCACTTTCTCACACTTCCACTCAATAATAGTGTGGTCTTTTCCAAATCTCTTCAATTCCCTTTCTTATTCACTTTAATTCAGGTTTCTTGATTCAATTAATTTGTTTTGGAGTATATATTGTTTTGGGATGATGAAATTGGAGATGTTGGAGGAGTTGAGCGATCAGAATATGATCGTCAAAGGGAAGCGCACGAAGCGGCCAAGGCCGTCGTCCTCCACCTCCTCAAACGGCGGAGGCGCCGAGTTCTACAACTCATTCGTATCATCTCCCGCGACCTCAAGCGAGATATCGACGAGCACAGAAGAGGACGAGGACATGGCCAACTGTTTGATTCTCCTCGCACGTGGGAATTCCCCTCCACAACCAGACGAAATCAAGACCGCAGCTGCAGCGCCGGACAATAAATTCAGCAGCCGGAAATTCGCCGAGATGACCACCACCACCACGGGGAAAGTAGGCATCTACGTCTACGAGTGCAAGACTTGCAACAGAACCTTCCCGTCGTTTCAAGCGCTGGGCGGCCACAGGGCCAGCCACAAGAAGCCCAAAACCGCCGCCGAAACTGATCAGAGGAAGTCTCCGGCGGCGCCAGATGATCAAGAAGAGGAAGGAAGAAAGGAGTTGAGAAAATTAACCCCTATTTGTCTACCACCAGCAACACAAAATGATCCGAACAAGCCCAAAATGCATGAGTGCTCGATTTGCGGCTCCGAATTCGGATCGGGGCAAGCCCTCGGCGGCCACATGCGGCGGCATAGGCCGGCTGCGCCGCCTAGTGCTAGCGCAAGGATTCCGACAAGCGTCGATGAAAATACGACGTCGCATGAAGCTGGTGAAAAGGCGAGAACTATGTTGGCATTGGATCTCAACCTCCCGGCGCCGCCGGAGGATGAGAAACTACAGCCGCCGCCTCATGTAGTCTTCTCCGCCGCCGCGCTCGTGGATTGCCAATACTAGATAGGAGGAAAATTGGGGTTGACATTCGACCATGTGAATAATTATTTCTTACCAACAATATTTTTTTTCTATTATAAATTTATGAGTCCCATTATTCATTATTGTTTCCGGTTATTAATTCCTTAAGCTTTGAAGGAGCTAGGCCGAGTACACATTTTGGTTGATTTTTATTTTTCATTCTTTTAGTGGTGAAGTTTAAGTTGAATTCTTTGAGTGAGTGAGTGAGTGGTTACTATTCATGGTTGCCTTTGATTCACGAAAAGTGAGTGATGTGGCATCTTTTCATGTTTCCCTTTTGTTTTGTTAATCTAAATCCAAGGAAAGTAACAAAATGCTAATTTCAAGTTACTTCATTTTCTTTCATGGAATATCGTTTATTACTATTTTCAATCATATATAACAACCACTAATAGAGTAAAACACGAGAGAGGAATAGTATTTATGAGAGGGAGAGCGACTCCAACAAGGGGTACTACCACAAGCAAAAGTGATGGATTAGGTTGCGTTTGCAATTTAGATTAGAAAATATATATATATAATAAAAAGTTAAAATAAAATGTTTTCTTTGAGTGTGTGTTTGGACTTTCCATTAAATGACGAGGAATAAATGGATAGGAAAGATAGGCGTGGTAACTGCCAAACCAACCCATCTGATTATCCATCTGTATTCCCATCTCTTGTTCATCTTTAAATATTCACATATGCGAAGCTGTTTCCTGCTAGCTTAGCTAGCTTTCATCACCTGATCACTCGCATTTCCAAATTACTAATTTCTCAAACCCACCTAATTAATTAGCTTTAACCGACTTTTAAACCTTCTAGTTTAACTACCTAAACCCATTATCCACTTCCTCCGCTGATTCTAACTAATACTATTATTTATTAACACAATAATTAAATGAGACGTAAAATATGAAATATCGTAGATTTAGATCCTTTTATAAGAGTTAAAAGGTTATATTTGTCATTGATGGTATTGGTAAAGCTTTATATTAGTGGTACTTACTCATAATATGACAAGTCACAATTGTAAGCGATGCTGTTCCAACTGACAAAGCTATATACGGAGTATAATTTTGTAAAATGTGACTGATCAAATTTATGAAATAAAATAAAAAATAAAAATTACTAGCTGGGCAAGAACACGTGCTATTAAATGAACACATTATCTATTGATAGTAGAATCAAAACTAAGTATAACTTCATCTATTCTTTTCAAATATGCGAATTTAATTATTATTATTATTATAATGGTTATATTGACATTGTTATTGCAAGACTTTAACAACATATATGATGTGATTTTTGTTGTCGTGTAAACGTGTTCTTTTTTTGGAATATACGATCTATGTTCATAATTTAAAAGAAAACACAAATTCGCTATATAAAATAATGATATAAATAGATAAAAAAGATTTGTATTGGGTATCTTAGATTTAATTTTAGATCAAGAGAAAAAAAAAAGACATATTTAAAAAAAAATCAAGGTACAACCAATTAGGTAGAGCATATATAACCTCAAGATCAATCTATTTGTGGTTCAACCATCTTATCATGGATTTAATCAAATTAATTAGTCCTAATTTGCACTAAAATGTAATATCCAATAATTATTCACACATATGTGGGTAGGGTTAAGGAACTAATTAGCTCGTTAAGGTGTTGTTCGTTGTGTTTGTTATGTGCACGTTTCGGTGATTATTTCCTAAGCCATGTGCCCACTTAACTTAACTAATTCATGCCCACATGCCAGTGGGCGCTACCCTGTCTATTAATCATCTAATCCTCCCTCTTAATTAATCACCTCTTAATTGCAATCTTAATATTTCTTTTAATCAGATTAATCAATCCACTTCTTACTAGGGAGTAGATTTGGAGATTTTTTCTTGATTGTATTTTGATTTTGTGCTTTCTATTTTGTAGTATATGCTTGCTATGCATATATATATATATATAGGGTCGCGTTATACTAAAACCACCTCTTATATGCATAACTAAGACTTAATATCAACCATTGGATGAATAAATCTATGGAC
>JAYDZE010548987.1:0-13720 GCA_034509125.1 Monilaria moniliformis | reverse complement strand
GTTTCTGTACTATTAAGTTGCATATGCTGGCTGGTGCACTTGGGCCCCCCAGTGCCAAAATCCTGGCTTCGCCACTGGCTCAGCCCATTGTTGCAGGTCTCAGAGCCGCCAGCTTGAGTCTTGGCAACGGCTCGTGGGCCACAATTGGCAGTGACGCACGCGTGTCGCGCACTTGCTGCCCGCAGCCAATCGATGCGCGAGTGCGTGCCACGCTCTCGACGCGCGACTGGCCATTATTTGAAGCATTTTAAATATATAATTTTAAAAAAAAAATTGTAAGGACTGTTTTTTTTTTTTTAATCTAATAGTCGTATTTGCAACGGCCAAAAATTTTATTTATTTTTGTTTTTTTCCTCTTAAATACCAATACACACACATCCACACATCATCTATTCACTTCATCTCTTTCACACCAAATTTATACTTATCTCTTCTTCTTCATTTTCTCTTCTTCCCACACATCATGTCTAATATTCCCAACCATGAAGCGACAATTCAACTTTTGTTATCGGAAGGAATCGATCCATCATTATTTGGATACGATGCAAATACTTCCGGCAGACATTAACCAATGGTTTATGACTCTCCTTGTCTTGGGTCGTTTTCCCCTCATCTCGACTCCATCAACGTAACAGACGAGGGGGAGAGGTCCAAGCCTGAAGCCAGAATTGGATACTCCATGGACGAGACGATGCGCATAGTTGAAGTATATGTCGACGTTAGTGAAGACACGGCAACCAACAAAAGGGGTCGTCATTCTGAGAAAATGTGGCCAACTGGTACAACGTGGTACGCCTCCAAGGCGCACTCGCACGCACGGCTCGTATGGTTCGGGACCACTATAATAGAGTGAACCCCGAAATTTTCAAATTTTGCGCAATCTACAACTCCATCGAAAGAGAGAGAATGAGCTGCTCGAGTGAGTCGGACATGTTGAAGGATGTGTTGTCCACATACTTGAACAAGAACAAGAAACCATTCAAGTATGTCAAGACGTGAGAGAATGTTCGCTTTTGCAGAAATTGGGCGGGCAGCGGGTCTGCAGGTTCGAAGCGTACAAAGCACACGTCTGACGGGCAATCTAGTACGAGCAGAGATGCCGAACCTGAGGCCGATCCGAGAAAGGAGCCGCCCGATTGGCCAAAATGCGGTGAAACGCAAGGGAAAGGGCAAGACCACGTCCTCAACGACCACTGCAGCGACGAAGGATTTGAACAACATGAGAAGCACAATAGAAAACACTACCTGCGTCGTCAAGTTGTTTTTCGAAACCAACTCTGCCGACACGTCTAAAATGACGGAGGAATAAGACGAGAACCACCGCCTTATCCTTCTCACTTTGAAGCAACAATTGAGATTTATTTAGTTTTAATTTTTATTATGTAATTTATGATTTTATTTATGTAATTTAGGAGTTTAATTTATGTAATATTATTGCTTTCAATAATGTAATTTAGATTTTCTATTAATGTAATTTTCGAAATTGATGCGCATAATTTTGGAATTTAATTATATTATTCAAGTTAATTCGTATTTAATTATGAAATTGGAAATTATATGAATTATGAAATAATTAAAAAAAATAAAAGTTGAATAGTGTAACGGAAAGTTAAAGCTCTACCTCAATTGCAGGGGGTAAAATTTTAAGGGAAAATTTATTGTAAGACCCATGAATAGCGTAAGGGAAAAGAGAGAGCCCGAGCTTTGTTGCGGATGCCCTAACGCCAAACTCGAAGAATAGACCGAAAAATAACATTTACTTTGACAGTTGGTTATAAATGAGAAAAAATTAGAAAATTTTATTATTAGCCTAATAAATAAGAAATGTATAAGCATAATAAACTCACCCAAATTAATTTAAGTTTGCCATAATTTTTTTTTTTTTTTTAAAAAGAAGCAAAATAAGAAACATAGACTAAGTAAACCATTAATGAAAAAATTACAAATATCTATAAAATGTTTCAATCGACAGCAAATTTTATTTATTATTGCTCGGCAAAGTCCGGAGCTCCGTCGCAAATATGGATCGGGCACAGCTTCTGTTGGTAGGTCTGCCCCTTTTCCTCTTTTGTTCCGACATCTTTAGCCTCTTCTCTCCGGCGCCGGCGAAGCCTGCCGCTCCCCACCACCACCTCCACGCCGATTCAGATCCACTGATCCAGCCACAGCACAAGCCCCTGGAGTTTCCTACTCAGGTTTGACATAGACCCCGATATCTTCAACAATTTGAGGATATGAATTGAAATTAAGTGAAATTCTGTGATCGCTGGATTGTTGATTTTACTGAGCTGATTTGTGAGATAGAATTGTTATGAGAGAATCATTTGTTTAGCTTGTTTGCATTATGTCTTCGTTCATGGTATTAGGTTTTGTTTAGCTCCCTAGTCCCTAATTTGAATTGAGATGGTGTGGATTCATCTATTAATGAGGATTATTTTTTTCTTTTCCTTTTTGGTTCAGAAAGCAAGTGGGATTGGTTATGGAAACACTGTTAGCATTGACTTCTGTTCATCTTGTTCTTACAGGTATTTATAGACATAATATATATATATATATATATGTATATATCCAATTCTAATCGAAATTTATTAGTTATGGTTGAGGTAACTTGCTAAAATGTTCAGTTGAGGTTTGTTTATCTTTGTAGTAGTTTACAAATTCTATATGCTTACTATATTGTTTATTGAAGAGAACAAAGAAGAATGGTTTAATGTGCAATGAGCATGACTTTTGTGAGAATACATGGAGAGGGATTCAACATCTCAGGAATGTTAGAATTAGACAATTAGTAATATTTGTTATCTTTCTAAAAAGTTTGTTTATCCTCTAAATATATGCTTGAGAAGGTTAGATGAATAGCCGTGATGATAACAGAATGGTCAAGAGTGGAAAGTTACTGAGATTGAGGAGTATGAAAATTAAAGTTTATCCTATCTTGTACTAGTGCATTTTCTGCTTCCATTTTTTGCAGAGGGACTGCAGTCACATTGAAGAATATGTTAGAAAGTCAGTTTCCTGGCATCAATGTTGTTCTTGCAAATTATCCTCCTCCTCTGCCTAAACGCTTGTTGAGCAAAGTCGTGCCGGTTCTACAATTTGGTGTGATTGGCATCATAATGGGCGGCGAGCATATTTTTCCGAGGCTAGGATTTACTGCACCACCCCAGTGGTACTATTCCATGCGTGCTAATAGATTTGGGAGCATGGCAAGCACTTGGCTACTTGGAAACTTCTTTCAGTCCTTCCTGCAAAACTCTGGTGCTTTTGAAGTGTATTGTAATGGTGAACTGGTAATGTTTCTTCTCTCTTTCATCAGTAATTGTTATTAATATGTAACGGGCTCTTAGTTTGTGCTGATAAATTTCATTTATCAACTTGTTTTATAGCTTGGTACTGGAAGTATTTGCTTTGTGAAATATTGCTTTTGTAGCTTTGCAGCGTGAGATAGAATTTGTAGTCCGTAGGAAGATCTGATGTTTCGTATTTGCCTAGATTCTGAAACTATAGCATTTATGGGGATGTAACCTTTTATTACTATGTCGGAAGATAGAATGAGATTATAAATATTTAGGGTTTGTGATCGCTTTCTCGGCAGTTGAATTGTGTATTCTGTGCCGGAAGATGTGTTTTTTCCTTTCTGCCTCGCCCCTCAAAAGGTGCAATGTTCCCCCTAGTTAGCGATTGCAAAAGGTGTTACTTATTGGTTGCATCCATCTAGGATAACAGCTGAAGCTTTGGTTTGTAGTAATTCCAGGCGTCATGCTTGTTCAATGAGAATATTTAAGAAACAGGTGGTAGTTGAATAGTTGCATACATTATTGTTTCCTACCAAATGATTCCTGAATCCATTGTTTGTCTTATGCAGGCATTCTCCAAACTTAAGGAGAATAGGTTCCCTGGAGAGATAGAGTTGAAAGAACTCGTTGCTCGTAGGATTGTTAGTTCAAGAGTGATCATCTGAATTTTATCGTTGATGGAGGGCAGTGGTCTTAGAAGAGGCAAGAGTTTTAACACGATATGAAGAAGGTCGCTAAACACAGAGTTTCAATTTAACTTTTTGGTTTGTTCATATCTAAATATGTGTACAATTTGGAATCATTAGTTCTCATTTATAAAGGCATGCTGCTCCCAGAATTTCTATTTTGCAGCAGTTTTCCATATTGAATTCCATCGCAACAAAATACTGTGCATGGATGAGAAGCAAGTGGCAACAATGGTATAAATAAATAAAGCCAGGTAGCGAGATCTAATTGTACAATGCATTGCTGCAAAATGAAGGCTAAATTACTCTCACAGTCATATATATATATATATATATAGACCGATTTCACATATACAGGCTTATTACAGACAGCTTTACAGAAAAAGAAGAGTCACGTGCTGCTGATTGGTAGCAAAGATTGATATCTAGCATTTCTCACAAGTTGAGTCGATGTACAACAAGCCTCAACGAGAATTTCCAGAAGCTTCTGCCCAGTTGAGAAAACGCTTCTATATGTGATACCACTTCCTGTTCTCCATTGCCTTGACAAGCTCATTGGCCAGGGAGGCGAAGTCTTCAGCTCCATTTTGTAGGTCTTCAGTTCGTCTACTGATTTTCTGTAGGAAAAAAGATAAGAGAATAGCCTTCTGTTATGGATGATGCCATGGCTAAGATTATTGAACCCACATTTCAAATGACCACGAAAAATCAATATAAACTAAAAACGGGTTATGAATTAGCATGTGGCATCATGAAAGACCACAGAAGAATAAAAATGGGAACCTAAATAGTTTTTGTGCTAGAGTTCAATATGTAGAACTAGGCCATTCCTCTCCCCGTTACACAGCCATGGCTTTTCTGCTTTCCATATAAAAGAGATCAAGAGATATATTAACAATATGGCCCTTCCGCCACTGTATATGATATCACTGGAGACGAGCATCCAAGGGAACAACACAGGCTTTCTCTGGGTGGTGAAATGTAATATAGATTTATAATTCTAGATTTCTGAATGAGCATAGATTTCTATCCTGGTTCACCTGTTACTATTACTATTACTATTTCCAGCTTTTAATTTGGTTAATTTATTTCCTTCTTATGGTTTGTTACCGTCTATAATATTTGCTGCATTTATTTTCTTCGTTTCTTCACTCTTTATACTTTGTCATCTACCTATGATGCCATTTAATCACTACTTATAAGTTATTAGTTTAAAAAAATTGAAGCTTAGGATCATTCTTTTGCGGATATGTGACCTCAAGCTTTTCTTGGCGTTCCATGAGCTTGTTTTTTGCTTGTCCAGCAGCAGATGAGGCATCCTGGAATTGGAAAGACAAATCGATCAATAAATGATTAGAATAGCCTACAGGGGTGATGGCTGAAAGAACCACAGGCATAAATTACATCCGTTTTTCTGTATGTGGCAACGATCTCTTCCCGCGTTCTAACTCTGGGTTTAATCTCCACATCATCATCAAACAGTTTTTGTCGTTCCGTTTTCTTGTCTGAAAGATAAAAGAAATCTTTCTTATTCCAAGAGTTGTCCAAATTAAAAACACAACCAACACAAACAGCATTTTGTATACCTTTATTTCTGTTATCTAATTCATGGGATGAAACAGATATCGAAGGCCCAGGCTCATCAATGTCAATGTCATCTGTAACAATGTACTGTTAGCCACATGGATCAAAACAAGATAGAATTCTTACAACAGTGCTAAAGCTCTAAACAAGATGGAAGATTAGAAGATGAAATACCACAGCAGAAAATATTCAAAAATAGGCAGAGATGAGTAAAACCTATAGTAAGCTCAATAGCTTCTGGTTCATCTGTTGTTGATAATGACTCTGGAATTATTTTCCTTCTGAAGATCTCTTCAAGGTGACCAAAATCAGCTCTAGAATCAGAGTCACGATACATCGCTTTGTTTGGTTTTGGTGCTCTTAATCCTTTTACAATACCACCAAGAATGCCGGGATTACCTCCCTATAATAAAAAAGTCAATCAGCACCACCAAAACTGAAAATTGAAACGCATAAACAGTGAGAAAACAACAATCAGTTTTTTTAACCTTTTTCCTCTTATGATCAGAGGATATACTGATAGCAGCATTGGCGGCGGCTGCAAGCACTTCATCGTGAAGACTGGGCAGGGATTCTGGGATCCTAGAAAATAAAGTCCTCATTCATTCTTTGCATTCTGATGATTGTATTACAATCAATTAAGTACTGATGAAACGGAGAAAACATGAGAGGGATACCTGAAATCATTTTGGCCCTCTAAAAGGGAAACAAATGCCACTTCAGAGCCATTTGCCTGTGTGAAATATCGAATATGAAAAGACAAACTTGTGAAGTGCATAACAGAACTACGAACAACAAATCCATTATGTCAACACAAACCTTCAAATTTCCTATTCAGTTTATACAGAAATTACATTTAGCAGAGAGAACACAAGCAATAATTATTAATTGCAGAATAGGCCATTTGTAACAATTACCAATGCAATATGTAAGTTTTCCACAGAGCTGATCATCCTTCCCAAGTTTGGCTTGAAGTTCCACCTTAACTCGGAGAGTAAAGAAAATTCTTTCACCAATTCCAGATCAGGCAAAGATCTGCATAAGAGTCCCATTAATAGTGAGCTTCATTTGGAGATATCCAGAACACCTAATTATAAAGTAAAGTGGTCTGATAAGAGCTATAGTCACAGCTGGATGGAGTTCAAAGAAGCCAGTAAACCTGATCTCCATTTCTCCTGTCTGGTAGAATACTGCCAACCCGCCCACATGATCTGTCCTGAACACAGAAGTCCAACAACAGGGCTTGGAAAGTTTGACTTTGTAAATATATTTGTTTTGGCCCTGATAAACCAAATCATGTTAGATAAAGACAACATCAAGCAAAAGGAAAGATGAAAATGTGAGACTTACTTGAACCACTGACTTTGCAGGGTATATAAGTAGTTTATCTCTGCAACAAAGCAGAACAAACGACTCCTTCAAACTTAATGTAGATGGATTTTCATCCAAAGCATGGTCTTCGGTTTCACATTTCTCACTCCCTAGATCACCACTTGGCAAAGGCTCATTTTTCAATGTATTGTCCTTTTTCTCCTGTTGCTCATCTACAGAACTACAAGCTGCCATCTGGTTTTCTGAAGTACAAAGAGCCAGTAAGTAAGGAGGGATCATCACAGGATAGAATATTAATCATTATAAATTTATAATATGATAAACTTGCCTATAAGATGCAAAGAAATTGCTGTTGATTTCTTCAACTGTATCGGCCTTGAGCTAATCATGCTACCATTATTACCATCAATAACATATATACTTCCTCCCTTGGTTAATACAAATATGAACTCTCCTCTATCTGGAATTCTTGGTGCAGATTCATTTGTTTTCTTGGCTGTTTCATACTCAAAAGCTTTAAACTCTATAGAAATTACTGGGGAGGTTGGTATACAGTCTGTTATAAATGCAACAGATGATGACTGCACATCTACCACTGCAATCTGAACAGTACACATAGGCCTGTGAGAATGTATTGATGCACATGGTAGCTATAAGCTTATTACTTACTCTAGAAGATTCATGTGCAACAATAAGTCTGGAGCCTTGGTCTATAAATTTTAGTGCCTGAACTCCTGATTTATGAAGATTGAAAACAGCTCCACACCTGGGTCCCTGAACTTGAGCAGAACTGCGAACTGCAAGGAGTCATGATTAATATCAAGCAAAAAAAGCCATATTCTGGTGCCTTTAGGAAATTGTCCTGTCAGCATGCCTTGTATATCTTCAATTTAACTTCGTCAAACAATAGGACTAGACTTAAAACTCATAGACCAACATAAAATGTTTTGAAGTTTTAAAAGATAATGTCAAGGATTATGTTAAATTGTTGAACTTGATAGTTATGTAGATTCTCCAAATTCATGGAACTTAGGGAATAGTAACATGGTCTACTCCATACTGCTTGCCCATCCATTAAAAGGACTGGAAGAGAACGTTTTTAAAGGGAAATAGCACATGAGTTGGGAACCTATCTTGCTTAATACCCTCATACTGTCATACAGAATTTCCAAACATGGACTAGAAGCAAGTTAATCAAGGAGGCTATGCATTGCACCAGATTTGTCTCAAGCGGAAAACATATTTCTGATGACACGGGCCATCAAAGAAACTGAAAATCAAAGGTTAATTTACCTTCACTTTTTGTTTCTGTGACAAAATGGACGGTTGTCTCCTTGCTGCTGCAGAGTTTGTAAAGTTCAACCTGCTTGAGATCAATTAAGACAAGAATGAATAGAGCACCGAGAGAAAGCTTGTTTCGCTTCCTAGCATGTAAATACTTAAAATAATTTCTAACCCGACCACATTCATTTCCGACAGCTAGTCTCAATGTGGAGGAGCATAAATCAACTGTTGTCAATGAGCCACCAGAATCAACCAGATCTTCACCGTTAGCCTGTCAGTCATCAGAAAAAAACTAATATTAAGTTTCAAGATTAACTTTATAGTTCCACAGATCAATGAAATTCTAACCTCATTTGTCAAAACACAGAGAAGAGAAAAAACTGGATAAGTAACATCCCATATTCGAACTGATCCATCCTTATAGCCCGCTACATACAGTCTCTGGACCTTGTAATCTTTGCCAAGTGACAACTGATTTATTACACCTCCAGTTAAAGGCCACCTTTTATTTCCAAGTAATGTCAATGTTGAACTTGCTACAGCCATCTAAATATACACAGACTAGTTGGTAAGAAGTAAGGATAAGAACCACTAAAATAAACCAGGACACAACAGGAAACAAAGATATAATGCATAAATATTATCACCTCCAATCCTAGGCCCCCTCTGCTTCCATTTACATAAAAAAGCTCTGCCACCGTAATCAAAGGATCAATAGTGGGTATGGTAGCTGGAAAGTTTACAGCAGAGACAGGTACATCCTTCCCAGGCTGCAACTCTGAGGAATATATATGTATACAACCAGGGTTTGACAATACAAACAAAGAAGCGTTTGTAATACTCCCAGTTGTACCAGCAGTTGGAACTATAATCATATCAGCAAAAGACCCAGTAAGTGTGAGGTCAGCACGGCCTATGCATCTCACTGCTTCCATTCCAGATGACCATTCAAGACTTAGAACCTGTGCCAAAAGAATTTCTGAGAACATCTCAAACTACTGACTAGTGTTATCATCAGTTCGAACTTCTGCTAGAGGAGATTGTGTTGTGAATCTAGTACGGTGTATGGCAGCCCAAATCATAAAACTCACATATGCAGAGGCATAGGTGGCCTTCAGTTTGTATTCTGTATGCAAGCTGAGTCTACATTATTGAAATTGAAAAGGAAAACCTAGATAAATATAACCCAATGTTTAAGTCCATTAGATTGCTGTCATTTATCAACAAACAAAATCTTCTATCAAGCCAAATATATCGAGAAAAAATTACATTCCCTTTATTCTTCCAGATAAATTTTCTTTGCATACCACAAGACAGAAAAAACAAAAAGATTCACATAATTTTTTATGTTCTAAAGCATATTTAATCCCCCTCATATGATAATTCCAATAATTAACCCTAAGAGTCTCCTAGATCAACAAGTATACTGTATAAAAGACCTTGACTGAATGAAATATCTTTCAAGAGTTACGATGATAACCTACCGTAACAACTTCCTCACTGCCTATCTCATCACCACCATATATAAGAAGTTGACCTTCTCGGTGCTTACTGGATTTACTGTTGTCCAGCCAGTCTAAAACAATAACAGGGAGCCTCTTTTCAGAAGAAGACAACTGCAGCTTGACAACATTTGGTGACATCCCAGCTTCTTGGTCTTTTATGGAAGAATCTTTTGATGTATGCCAAAACAAAATATCCCCGTCCACATATCCCATAGCGAGAATGGACCCATCAGTCGATGCCCAACAAAGAGCACTGATCTCTTTCTCCTCTAAGTCAAGGGAAGGTCCATCGTCAACAATATCGGTATCCCCATCATTTGGGGGAACAACTTTATTTTGCAATTGCAGGACCTTATCACCTCGAACAACAACAGGGCGTGCTTCAGCCACATCCCAGAGAACAATCAGTCCACTCTCATAAGCAATCAATACCCTGCAGATATAGAAGCTTGTTAAGCAGTCCTGAAGAATAGAGGTTTCATCTTTCTAACAAAGTTTAACTCCACCCATCCATAATATCCATCAAACTTGACAATAGGTAATAAAAGAAAAACAGGGTATAATCATATCTTGCCTATTTCCGGAAGAACAGGGTTGAGGAAGGATCCCGACTATGGGTTGACCATTGGAGACTGGGACTCCAGTTGCTTCTGTTAAATAAGCATGAAAAATATATACAGATGGCACTGACATGATAGGGAAGCAATACTGGACATAAAACAGAATATGTCTTTCACCTTGGCTAACGACAGTAATTTATCATTAAAATTTCAGAATCAGACAAAAGAGTTCTTAGTGAGTAAATGCATGGTAGAATAAATTATGTTACATGCTGGTCCTTTTTTTTTCTGTTTAGCAGGCTGTTTGGACCTGTGAGGGCAACATGCTTCTATCTTTATGTGCACAGTGTCATGCATCAGAATTAACCAAACTTTAACAACCCAAGCAGTCACAAGTAAAATAATAATTCCAAGGACATCAAAAGAACATTTACAGAAAATAGTAGTTACAACCTAAAGGTTACGGAATGGCTTTTATTGAATCAACAAAGCAAAATAAATCGATAGTAAGGGAAGGATGCCTCTACTTAAGCAATATTCGTGACTCTCTACAGTACTCACCAGCAAGAAAATCTGAAGATAGTTGATAAGGCAATCGCATAAGCTGTCCACTGTCTGCGTCATACTTCAAAACAGACATCAATCCGTATTCATCACCAACATACCTAGAACATACAGATTAAGGTCAATCAATCTCCGTGGTGGAGCATTGCAATATATGATAATTGACTTTTATATTATTTCATACATAAATGAGGAGCCATTGATTACAGAGAAAGCAGTTATATTGGAGTCCCAAAGTAAACTACATGCTATTGACCTCCTCTCTAGACTCCAAACCTGCAAAATAATTTATCAGAGAATTTGGTATTCACATCAAAATTGCAATACAACAGTAGAAACTCGGACTGCGTAATTGCACTGACATTTTAGCACATATATTGGTTCAAAAAGGCTTGCTCGAAATGAAAGAACTAATTTGGTTGTTACTCTTATCTATAGAGCTTAAGTGAATGATACTGTAATGATTTAACCATAAAATGATGCTACAAGCTGAACCAGGATGAGTGACAATGTAGAGAATTTACTTGATAAATATCATTGGGGATTATGATGTCTACATTTTTATGAGTACCAAGACACTGAGTTGTGATTCCAGATAACCAGATATCTGAAGCATGTTTTCAGTGACCAACAATGTAAGATCAAGAGAATAAGCATACCTGAATATCATTGTCATTTGTAATGCTAACTATGAAACCTTGATTCTGCAGAAACTACAAAAGGGAAGTAGAAAATAATAATTTGCAAACATATTAACAGTACAACATAAGAGAGACATACAGCAAGATCATTAAATATGCACACCAATAGAAAATGACATTCAATCAGCATTACAAAATTTGAGACAAAAAGAAAACTCCAAACTAATTTGGCTTATAATAGAACTGTTAGGATCATCCAAAGTCCTGAAGCTGACCTCTAAGTATTTCAGAGGCAACAGCTTCGGAGAAATCAGAAGTCCTTCAATATTATCACCGCCAATAACCTTGATCCTACCATCCCTGGTGAACAAGTACTATGAATCAGGTGAAGAAGGCAGAAGATATGTTGCTGCTGGTGCAGTAAAACCAAATAGTGGTTGACACATGACAATGATTCAATAATCTGCCATCTCCGCTTTACATTAATAAACTGCAACGAAGAATGCATTCCAAATTTCACTGAACCTTAATTATGATAAATCACTTTCAGTCTGACTATGATAAATAAATGGGTAACTCAACCAAGGTTCATACAGACAAAATACAAGAAACAATCTCAACCATACAACACATATAAGCCATAATTCAACAGACCAATTAACAAAAAAGTCTACAAGAATTTTATTGCAGCTTCAAGGATGACTAGATACCAATAGAATTAAGCACACAGTTACCCGCTATCAGCCGAAAGAGAACTAGCACAGCATAACATACATCAAATAACTGGTACATACCGCCAAAACATCACACGTAACATATGCGCGCATTAAACTCACTTTCACGTGGAAACTACTTCAGTAGCAAGCAACTGAACTTACAAAAATCCTAGCGCAAGGAACAGTTAAATAAGAGCATTGCGAACTTATCAGGAAAAGCAGGCACAAACTTACAATGTGCCGACCGCCAGTAGCCGCTGAATCGGATCAAAAGCGAGCATCGACGCCGTCGATGGAATTCCGTAGTGCACATTAATCCGGAAATTCAATTCATCCGGCGACAATGAACTCTTTCCATGCCGCTGAATCAAACACACACGCAATTCAAGTTCCGATGAAATTGAGTGAGGAAAAAAACAGTGGAAGTCAAAGCAAAATTCGATGATTTTGCTACCTGATGACGATGAACGGCCTTCTGAAACAAGCGTTTCGTGAACATGGCGATGTTTAAATTATCGCCGTCGGAAAAAGATCGGAGGTTTGGAGTATAATTGAATTCGAAGTGAAGCTTCGCATTTTGTTTGAGAGCGAAGTTTATAGGTTTTTGTGGAAAGATCACAAAACATGGGATTTTCACTTCTCGGTTTGTACGCTACAATGCGCCGGGGGGGGTGATTGCGGGACCCAAGCGATTGAAGACTTGAAAGACGGGCCGGGCCGCGGGCTGACGGGCCAACAAACTTTACCGTTCTCTTTAATTTTGGATATTTCCTTTTGTCTTTTTTCGGAAATTTCCTGATTTATGGGATTTACTAAATTATCATTTCAGGGATTTGGTATCTCTCAATTGAACTAAAAGTCTGACGGTGCTTTCCTTTTATTTTAAAAATAGTTTTGGAAATTTCTTGATTTATGGACATACCAAACTTCGGTTTCAAGAACTTTTTTAACTCTCATGTTGAATTAATGGTTTAATAGTCTTTCCTTCTTTTTTGAGAAATGTTTGCAAATTTCCTAATTTATGGTAGTTAACACATCCACAACAGTAGGCATGTCTTTACATTTCTCTTACACTATTCATGAGTTCAATACCCATCCTACAACATAACATGAGCCTTAATTTTTCCTTAGGCCCTGTTTGGTGGCAGTGATAAGGCCCATATAATATTAATTATCTGGGCCCAACAGTATTAATCTGGCGTTTGGTAGAGCAGAAACCATTTCACTTCGGCCCGACTGGCCGAGATAAATTATCGCGGCCCATCCCAGAAGCGCACGAAACGGCGCCGTTTTGGATAAAGTGGTGTGATAAACAAACGCACCATTTGGGTGCGATTGTTTACTGTTGCACACGGTTTTCTCTCTACTACTCTCTCTCTCTCTACGCTGATGCAACTGTACTCTCTCCTCTCTCCTCTCTCTACTCTCTCCTCTCTCTCTCGAGCGCGCTCTGTGTTTCCGGCGTTGTTGTGTTTCACCTTGTGGCTGCATGTGAAAATTGGGGCTTCGATTTCTCCGATCCCCTTCGATTGGGTTTTCGGATCTTGCCTCT
>JAYDZE010548976.1:0-13722 GCA_034509125.1 Monilaria moniliformis | reverse complement strand
GAAAATTTTGAATAAATATTTTCCCATATTATTCCTGGAAAGATCTCGGGTAGGGGATTCCTTCATTGGAATTTAAATTCAAACCCCAACAGAAGTTGTGCACAAGATTTAGATGCTTAGAAGGAACAAATGGCAAGTCTGGAGTCCTTAACAAGACAAACGTCTCAACTAGCGATGGCAATGAACTAGTTGAGGGGAAATGAAGGTAGGATCCTTGCTCAAGTACAACAGCCACACATGGAGAATGTAAACAAGAGAACCCTCAGGTCAGAATTGGAGTTGGACGAAACAAGACAGGTGGAGTTTCTGGAGGAAATCCAAGGAAACTGTTGGAGACAACAATACACTACCCATTGTACAAGAATCAGAGGATCAAATTACCACCGAAGAAGATGAGGAAGAGAGTTTGAATGAACCACTCAATTTAGAACACAAAGCAAGACCCCCTACCCAGGTCGCTTGACTAAGAAAAAGTAAAAGGAGGATCCAGTTGACTTCATGGCGATTTTCAGTAAACTCGTGATCAATCTACCATTACTCCAAGCCATGAGAATTCTCCCCTTGGGCATGTTCGTCAAGGATTTCATAGCTGGAAAATCAAAGGAGAATGAAAGATAGTAATAGAGAAGAACGTATCAGCAATCATCCAGAAGAAGCATCCATCCAAGAGCGTTAACCAAGGTATGTTCACACTACCCATAGTGATAGGGTAAGTCTTTATCGAGCATGTTATGTGTGACTTAGGAGCATCAATAAATTTAATGCCTTTATTGGTGTACAATAATTTGACTTGAATTGATCTAATTGAAACAAGAGTGGTAATTCAGTTGGCTGGTAGAACTTGCATATGCCCAAAAAGAATGTAAGAAAATGTCCTAGTAAAGCTGCATGAGTTTCTATACCCAGCAGATTTTTGTGTGATTAAAATAAATGAAACAACGCATGATGATTCTAGTGGCGTCTTGTTGGGTAGACCATTCTTAAGAACTGCTAAAACAATAATAAATGTTTGATGGAACAATCTCCTAGATGATGATGGAGATAAACATAATTTCAGCATTGATAAAGCCACGAAGATATCAATACAGATCGAAAATGCGTTATCTGTTGATGATATTGACCCCATAGTCCAAGGATAACTTGAGACTGAATTTTTGCATGAGAATACTGAGAAATATTTGCAGATCTCCACCGAGCTGAATTCCGCAGGGATGAACAAGTTGCTAAATGCACAAGGGCTCAGTGACCAAGAGATTGAAGCTGAAATTTTTAAACATTGTACAGTCTCGAGACCAGGAAATGGGGAGGAGAACATTCAGCTGCCCGGAGCACCGCTTCAAGGAAAAAAATACCAATAACAGAAAAGCCATCCATTGTGGAGCTCAAGCCCTCCCTCAAGATTTGAAGAACGTATACCTTGGAGATGAGGAAACGCTTCTGGTGATTATCAAAAAAAAGTTAGAAAAAGAGCAAAAAGGTCAGTTGATACAGCTTCTAAACAAGCATAAGAAGGCTATCGAATGGACATTAGCTCATATTGTGCGAATCAGTCCCGATATATGCATGCATTACATACACCTTGAAGACGATGACAAACCCCAGAGAGACCCCCAAAGGAAACTGAACCCAAACATGCGAGAAACTATTCTCAAAGAGATTTTGAAGTTGCTTGATATGGGTATAATATATCCTATCTGTGATAGCAAATGGTTTGTCCAGTGCATATGGTGCAAAAGAAATTGGGCATTCAAGTTGTTGCAAATGAGCGAAATGAGTTGGTTTCGACCAGCATGTAAGTGGCTGGAGGATGTGTATTGATTACCAAAAATTGAATGTTACGACTCGTAAACATCATTTTCCCTCTTCAATTCATAGACCAAATGTTGGAAAGGCTAGCTGGGAAGAGATCATTCTGTTTCTTGGATGGGTACAACATGTATTTACAAATTTTTGTGCACCCTTATGACCAAGAGAAGATGACGTTCACTTGCTCATTCAGAACATACGCGTACCGAATGATGCCTTTCATTTTATGCAATGCTCTGAGAACTTTCCAAAGATGTATGATGAGCATATTCTCGGACATGATAGAAGAATGTATGGAAATTTTCTTGGATGACTTCATAGTTTATGGGGAAACATTCGAGAAATGCTTGAATTATCTGGATTTAGTTTTGGCGCGAAGCGAGAAGAAAAATATGGTTTTAAACTATGAGAAATACCACTTTATGGTGAATGAAGGGATCGTGTTAGGACACCTGTTGTCTGAAGAAGGGATTCGTATAGATAAAGCTAATATGTAGGTGATTTCTCAATTACCATACCCAACCAAGAAAAGAGAAATTCGTGGTTTCTTAGGACATGCGGGTTTTTACCCCAGATTTATCAACGATTTTGCTAAGATAGCCTAACCGCTGACGCAGCTGCTCCAGAAAGTGTCATTTTTATTTGACGAACATTGTCAAGAGGCGTTCGAGATGCTGAAGAGCAAATTAACCAGCGCATCAGTCATGCAAGGGCCAGATTTGAGTCAACCCTTCGAGATAATGTGTGATTACAATGATCACGCAGTAGGGGCTATACTAAGCTAAAAGGTGGGCAAGGAGAGTCATGTAATCCATCATGCCTCCAAAACATTGAATCAAGCCCATAGGAATTATGACACAGCGAAGAAAGAGCTTTTGGCAGTGGTTTTTATTTCTGAGAAGTTCAAACCATATCTATTATGATCGAAGGTTGTGGTATTCACTAACCACGCGACGCTCAAATAACTATTGGGAAACAAGGAGTCCAAGCCCAAACTGATACGGTGGGTGCTGCTACTGCAAGAGTTCGATTTAGAAATTAGAGACAAAAAGGGAGCAGAAAATAAAGTGGCTGATGACCTTAGTAGGCTAGCTAGGGATGAGGACAGACAACCCATCATCTAAGCCTTCCCAGAGGAACATCTGTATGCAATCTCAGCAGAAAAGCTAAAGGCAGGAGAAGGGGATGTACACTTGATAGACAACTCAAAAGAGTGAGGATTTATGAGGAGAACCTTGGTACGCTCACTTAGTGAACTATCTATCCACTGGCCAGCTACCACCTACTGAAACCCTCAACAAAGCAAAGTGAATGAAACTGACGAGTGAAAGCAAATAGTATTTGTGGGATGACTCTTATCAATGGAAGGTAGGAGTGGATCAGATCATCCGAAGGTGCATTCCGGAGAATGAGCAGAAGAGTGTATTGGAGCATTATCATTCTTACGTTTGCGGAGCGCATTTTGGAGCCAAGAAGACAGCAAGGAAAATTTTAGATAGTGAATTTTACTGGCCTAGTTTGCACCGCGATGCACATTTATTTTGCAAGCAATGCGAAAGATACCAAATGATGGGAGAGATCTCAATAAGAGACGAGATGCCTCAGATGCCTGTTATAGTGTGCGAGGTGTTCGACCTTTGGGGAATAGACTTCATGGGACATTTCCCAAGTTCTTATGGAAACAACTATATCTTGCTCGCCATGCATTACGTGTCGAAGTGGGTAGAAGCAAAGGCGACACGGACTAATAAGCCAAGGAGGTGTCATTATTCCTTAAGTTTATCATCTTTAGTTTATTCCTTAAGTTTATCATCTTTAGTTTATCATCTTTAGTCTATATGGAATCCCGCGACTTGTGATTAGTGATCAGGCACGCATTTCTACAACCGATAGATTGCAGGATTAATGAAGAAGTACAGAGTGCACCATAAACTGTCCAATCCATACCATCCCCAAGCGAACGGGCAGACTGATGTATCAATCGGGAGATCATTAACATCCTAAAAAAGACCGTGGACATCTCAAGAAAGGATTGGAGCTAAGGCTAGATGAGGAACAGCTAACCGCATGTAGGTGGAGCTACTATACCACCATATTATGAGAAATATATTACTCCGCATGCAAACGGAATTTATAACTCAAAACCTCTCACTAAGGAGATCCTTATAGTACCTCACCTTTTCCACTTAAAATATGGCTTATCGTCAATGTCAACATTCTATGGTTAATAGGTCATGTATACTGATATATATTATACATCCCTAGAAAAACAAAATAAGAAATTAAACATAATTATAGTATGGGGCATGCATTCCAGCGGGTCTGACCCGATTTTTTTTAAATAGAAAGAAAAATAAATAGTAATTTTTTATTTTGAACATATAATCACTTTAATTTTTATAAAATAATTATTTTTATTCAAAACAATAATTATTTTACATTTTAAATTTTTTGACATATTTACTTTTATATACAAAATAGTCATTTTTTTGGAATTCATGACGAGAGAGTTCGCCCCAATTTTCATATTAAAGTATATGAATGGTAAATCTATAATTTGTTTTGTGTGCCGATACTCTATTCTTTCTTCTTCCATTATTATACATTCTGATCTTAGCCAGAATTACGTTCGCATACTTTATTTTCGACAAATGAATTACCTCTCATACTTTGTTTTGCATAAATTACAAACTAATCAGGTAAACTGCAAAACGAAACTACTTAAGCCAAAATAACACAAATATTCATCAACAATATGTCATTTCAACAATAAATGAAATAAAATGAAAATCAAGCTGGTGGTATCGAGCTGCACCTCATCACTTTTAAGTCGACTACTTGTCTTAGCTTTAAGCTGTTATAAAAGTTGGATGAAACTCAAGACTGCTCCGATACCATTTGCACTCTACAAAATCGTAATTAGTAACTAAACATGGTAACTAGCAATATAGGGGTAAATGAACCACACCATCCCATTCATCAAACAAGCTAGGCTAAGCCAAAATGGCATGTACTCTGCACTCTTCACAACTCTTGCCTTTTAATTAATTATGATATGTCATCAAATTTAGATATATCTTCGAACATTGGATATAGTAAACAGAAAAGAGCCCTACTCACAATTATAGAAAGAGGGGAGGCATACATAATAATGCCAAAAGTGACGCAGATAATGCCCACAAACATTGATCTCCTCTCATATGACTGGCTACAAACACATATTATTAAATTATTCGTATTTAAAATGAATATGAATAATTTGATTTGTCATTCATTAGTCTAATTTTATACCAACACATATATAGCACTAGACTTCATTTATATAAATAACTGAAGGAAATGTTATTACATGGCGTGGGGAGTTTATTTTGGTGATATTGCATTATTAAAAATATGTGTTTTATAGGCGGATATGCGTCCTTTACTAAATACTTTCGGATTACCGGCGGACGGTCCGTTGGAAATATTATCGGCGGATTACAGGCGGAGTTTGGCGCCACGCATACGCGCCAACATCACCGTCAGTTTAACCGGCGGATATATGTCCGACAGAATTATCGGCGAACATCTATCCGCCAGTAACTTATTTTCGAATATAAAATAAATAGATTAATTAATTTTCCGGCGGATATGGTCCACCTGTAATACCGGCGGATATGTCCGCCGGTAAAATTAATTTTAAAAATTAAATTAAATAAGAAAATAATATTTACCGGTGGATTTGTATCCCCCAGTATTACGGGAGGATATTTTTCTTCACTAAATCTTAATCTCTATATAAAATCTTATCTCTCCCCAAACCCTATTTTCCATCTCTCTCCCCCCAAACACCAAATCATCCCACACAGCCATCGCCACATCAACGACGTCGCCCGCCGCCGCACCAACATGCTGCCTCACCTACTGAATCGCCTGCCGCCGCCGAGTCACGTGAGCCCTAGCCCCGCCTCTACGGTGTTCAAGACTTCTCATTCGAATCCGGTGAGGATCCGAAGAATAGTGGATGTTGCAACTCACTTGGATCATCGGCCAGGGCTCTCTCGAATCTACCGTCACTGTCGAGTCCTCCGACGACCCGATTGCAAAACCTAACTCGGAAAATACGGCCACTAAATTGCCACTGATTCTGAAGCCTCGTAGCCCCAATTTTGGTCACTTTGAAATTAAGAGTAAGTGTCGATTTTTTTGTCCATCCTTTTCTTTGTTTATTTTTTTTTTAGAATTTTCTTGTATGTTATCTCTGCTGGTGCATTGTTTTGATTAAACATCGCATTTAGGGTTGTTCCCCTTTTATTGTCGATTTATGGAGTTTGTTGTGATTGTAGGTTTAAGTCATTATCTGTTTTGATTATTTTTGAAAATTTGAAGTTCAGTATCCGAGAATAAAGATTGTGTGAAGTTGCTAGGGATTTCGATGGTATATTTCTGCCGGAGTGGAGTAAGCTAGATCATGAATTTATGCATTCAATAGTCCCCTCCTGAATTACGTGTTCTATAATATACTATAAGAATTTTTTTTTCTTTTCAACCATTTGATTGATTGATTAGGTACAATTGTAGTTCAGACTCGCAGCGGAGGAATTTAATTTTTTCATTTTTTGGTGAAATTTTTTCCGGATATGATGAATGGAGATGAGGAGGAGGTAGTTGAGGAGAAGGACGGCAGAGCAGAGGCTGCGGCAGTGAAGGGGGAGGTGTGGGGGCCATGGTCGCTGCAGGAGGACGCGATTTTAAGCGGGCTAGTGAGAAATTTTGGAGCGAGGAATTGGAGTCTGATCGCGCACGAAATCTCAGGAAGGTTGGGGAAATCATGCCGCCTCTGCTGGTGCAATAAGCTCGACCCCGCTGTAAAGCGCAAGCCTTTCTCTAGTAAAGTTTTGTCTTTTTGAATGGTTTACTTTGGTGTTTTATAAATGGACTAACAGTTTTTTTTATATAGTTCCCATATGTGTTTGACTGTGTAAAGTGGATTGGTGTGTAAAAGGATTAAGAGTTCAAGTTTGGAAGGTTTGCGATTTGTTTATGTTTCAAGCGATTGAGAAACATGGGGAATGTGTATATGTGATCCACTCAGATTGTTGTGCTTCTTAATTATTAATATCTCATATATGTATAGTTGATTGAACTCGATAACATTTGATGAAGTTTGAAAATAGAGAGAGTTCAATAAGATTTACCATTTTGTTTATGTTTCTAGTCTTCAGTAGTGATTATATTATATTATATGCTATTGAGGATGAAAATCAATCCACCGAACTTTTAGTGACTTTTAAGTTATAAGCTTGAGTTTACCGATTTTATAATCATATCGTTGCCCTTGTAGTCACTCTTCTTCTTGTTCTTCTCCATACTTATGCAATTCTTTTAGTTTGAATCACGACCTCTATGATCTGCTTTCTTCTACTTCAAACTTTAGTTGATCCACTGATCGTTTACTTTGTTGTTCTTTTGCAAATGTAGGCAAAACAATGCTTTGGATCACGTCGAAGATGATATGGATGAGCTAGTTTTCCGAGTGAAAGGCACTAACCAGGGCACTCGTCGTTTGCTTGGGAAGTAGGATGCCATTACTTTCTCCATCTGCACTACTCTATGATGTAAAAATTTTAGACATTTTTATTTCTGGTTTATACTGCGTATATAGCTTATTTTTAAAATAAAAGAGAAAAATATTAAGCACTTTGAGTCACTTGCAACAAAGCAGTGATCTTACACTATCAAAAGCAATGAGCTTAGGGAATTTAGTTGTCTTTTCTGGACATTTTTCATCTTTGAAGTGCTCTCTACAGTAGGGGTGAGTATTCGGATTTCGGTTCGGATTTTTACCTAATCCGAACCGATCCGAAAATCCAAAATTTTCTTAAAATTAAATCAGAACCGAACTGAATTATCCGAAAATCCGAATCCGAAAACCCGAGATCTGAACTTCCGAATCCGATCTGAACCGAAAATCTGAAATTGTTTAAAAAATCCAATAAACCTAAGAAAAATCCGAAAATCCGAAAATCTGAAATTCGAAAATCTGAAAAATCTGAAAATTATAAAATATTTTTTCTAAATTAATACCATAAGGTTGGTAGTATATAAAATATCATATTTCAATATTTATGTAATAAGAGTTTAAATTGAAGGTCTTAATTAGGATATATATATTACTAAATATATATTTCGGATTTCGGATTTATTCGGTTTTTAATATATCCGATCCGATATCCGATCCGAAAATTTGAAATTTGCCAAAAATGTAATCCGAACCGAACCAGAAATTCGAAAAATCCGAACCAAATTTTAAATTTCTATTTGGTTCGGATCGGATATTCGAATTTCGGATATTTTGCTCACCCCTACTCTACAGTATATAATTAAAACAGATGATTTGGGTTAGTATTTTTTATTGTATTTAAAAATCTTTTTTTAAAATAAAAAATACTAATAATTGGTGGATTTTTTCCCCGGTAATCCGCCGGTGAAGTGTACCGGTGGACGAGTTTTTCCATTAATCACTTTAGTGACACGGATAATCCATCGGTAATCCGACGATAACCATATTTACCTGTGAATTTTTTATGTTTACCGGCGGATTTGTCCACCTGTAAAATGTGTATTTTTTGTAGTGCTGAGTATATATAAGATATCATGGATTAATACATTACCTATTTTGATGGACGGGACAATTTAATATAAATTTGTATAATCATGTAATAGATTCTTCAAATGCTTGTTCCAACTGATCGATCTCGTTTTCGAAAGGTCTGATTAACAACAATTATGTGCTTAATTTAAGAGTAAATGACACGGGGGTTTACGTGGTTCGACTATTAATGAAGTCTACGTCCACGGCTTAAAGTATGTGAGTATATTTATGATTCTTGTCTATTACAACTGCAATTCAGAGTCAATGTAATAAATGCCCTGTCTCTAACTCCTATTTATAGATCTTTGTATGGGCTTGGAGATGGGCTTTATTTGGGGACTGTACCATGCTGAGAATGGGCTTTTCTTGGGAGTCGAGTCGAGCTGGCAGACGCAAGTGGGCTGAGTTGGCGGCTGCAAGTGGATGCGAGCTTCTAGACTCCTTGGGGGTCGCGCCTGGCTCCTGGTGGGCCAAAACTCCATCTTTGGGGGCACATTTAGGTTAGGTTTACTGCTTGGGGCCCATATCCTATCATATCCCCCTCCCGCAAAAGATGGTAGAAGTGAGGATGCGGAGTAGGGGTGAGTTTAGACTGAGGCAGGACGTCGGATCTGCCCGTTGGTGTTTTTGGGTTGTTAGAGCGTGAGGGGAGTTCGCTCTCTAGGGCACGTCGGCAGGGTATGAGTTCGTCGGGAATACCTTGGCCGAAGTGATTGTGTCGTTGACCGAGGTGTCCGTTACATTGAGTGAGTAACTTTGTACGACCTGAGTAATACCGAGGTGGGAGAAGAGATTGTAGCGAGACCGAGGCCGAACACGGGCTGACGTGACATGTAATAAATTCGTCGATTGGGTTCACGATAAAGTGGGGATACGGAAGATCGTGTCACAGTAATCGCTGCATACGGTATTTAAACCACTGAGACACAGTTTTGGTGCATATCTTCTTCCATAAGTTTCTGCATTTTCACAAAAATGGTTCCCTGCGTCTTCTTTCTCTATGTTGTCGTCTTTTGCGATTTCGACCGACATTTTCTCTGTTTTTCGTTTCTCCGACAAATACAAGTAAGTGTCATGTCGTCGCGTTCTGGGTCACCAGTGTCTGGGTCTAGGGTTCCGGAGGAACCCACGTACCAGCCGGGGCCGGTGGACCTGGAGGTTGTCTTGGCTGACGGTAGGGTGATAACCCGTAAGATAGGTTTTCCGGTCAGGGGAGATGGCCTGGGGGCCGTCGTTAACTACCCGTCGAGTCTGGATATGTCGGCCATTTTGGTGATCTCCAAAAAATACCTTTTTCCTTCTTCCACTCGGTTCGTTCCACCTCGTTCGGTGGATAGGGCTTGTTCTCCACCCGCTAGGGCATGTGGCAGTCTTCATAGACTGCCTGAGGTTTGATTTGCGGTTTCCCCTCCCTTCAGTGTTCACCGAACTGCTACAGATGTTTCGACTTCCCTTGGGGCAGATAATGCCCAACACCTTTAAGCAGTTGCTCTGTCTTGCAGTCGAGGCGCATAAGCGCGGCGTCCCTTTTTCTGTTAACCTCATTTTGAGGTTTTTTTCTTCAAGAACATTAACGGTTCTTTTTATTTGTCTCCTCGTCCAGGGTCCGGTATCAGGGCCAAGACGTCGTCGAAGTTGTCGAACTTGCAGATAAAGTTCGTCTTCTGTCGGATCGATGGCGTCCCGTACTTCGAGTGGAGGACTGAGGGCATTTCGGATGCCGCAGTCAGGGTCTCCACTGACGATCTGGGGGACGGCTTGAGCCAGCTCGGCCTAGTGGACAAGGTATATACCGAGGCCGAGCTCGCCAAAGCAGGGCTTAGCCCCTTCAAGCCTGGTGTCGATGTGGATCCTGGTGAGGGTTTTGTTTGCATTTTGTTGTTGTAGCTTTTTGTCTTCGTACGTGCTTCTTCTTTTTTCTTTTTCTATTCTGACATCAACCTTGTCTTGTGCAGTGAGGTTTGATGGAACCTACTCTCTGCAGGAGAAGACCGCCTCGGTCGAGCAGGCGAAGAAGGCTCCGGCGAGGAAGGCTCCTCAGCAGGCCAGGAAGAAAAGGCCGAGAGAGGAGATGAGGGAGGACGGGATTATCACCGGGGTGCATATACCTCTGCTTGAGCGCCCCGGGGTCCCTGAAGAGACCGAGGTGAGGGGATCGCCTGAGACATCGCCGCTCCGACGTCGGCGCCGAGGCGAATCACCGATGAAGGTCGGTGTGCCGGTGCCATCGCCTCCAAGGGAGGCGAGGTTGATCGTGGCGACACCTGCCAGGGAGAAACCCTACTCGGAGGTATTGCATGTCTTCGTTTCTTGCCACGACTTGTTATTTCTCTGAGTTTTTAGAAAATAACTTGTAATTGCTTTGCATGCAATTGAAGAGACCTGCGCCCTCCTACGCCGAGGGGCGGACGAGCTGGACCGAGTATCTCGGGAGTGCCGGGAGTGGGATGAGAAGGCGGCTGCTGCCGCGGCGCGTGTGGCCGAGGAAAGGGTCAGGGCCGAGGCCGTGGTGGCCAAAGCGAAGGCCGAAGTGGCGGCAGCGGTGGATGCTGCGGCGGAGGAGGTGAGAGTCGAGGCAGCTTTGGAGGGAGCCCGGGCTGAGGTGCGGGCCACCCAGGCCACGGCGGATGCGGTGAAGGAGGAGGCCCGGGCCGAGGTGCAGGCCGCCCGGGTCGCAGCGGAGGCGGCAAAGGAGAAGGCGAGGGCCGAGGTGCAGGTCACCCGGGCCGCAGCCGAGGCGGCAAAGGAGGAGGTGGCCGAGGTGAAACGCCGGGAGGCCAACCTGGCTGTCTCGCAGGGCGATTTCTTCCGAGCCCTGGCGGAGAGATTGTTGTTTGGCGAGTCTTTCTCCGAGGTGACGGCGAGGCTGGCGAGCCTATGTGCGTGAAGGGTCTCGGAGGGGGTCCTTTACCAAATATCCAGGGATTTCCCCAACCTGGAGAGGGAGAGATATGGCTATGCGGTGCTGGGGAGGGAGGAATTCAACCGGGCGTATGCCAAGACTCTTCTAGAGGGGCTCAAGACCTCTCCCGTGCTGAGGACCTTGTCGAGGTCCCGGAGCTTGTTGTCCGCGGAGGCGATCCGACGCTGTCCTGTCGACCGGGACGCCGACCTGGAGCCCATCCTCGCCGAGGTTATGGCGGAGGGGAGAGAGGAGGGCGAGGTCTTCGGGACGGAGGAGCCGACTGCCGAGGCGTAGGTCGCGGGGACTTCGTCAACCGCCGAGCTGCAGGAGGGCGCCGATCGACCGAGCCTCGAGGGACAAGGCACCGAGGAGGGGGTATGAGTCGCTCCTGACTTATCTTTTGTATCGCCCTTCCTCTTCGTTCCTCTTTCTTTGTTTTTGTCTTGATGCCTGTCTTAGGTAATATAGATCTGTGTAGTGCACCGCCGATAGGATTGGTTTTGTAATCTCCTTGTTTCGAGACTTTGAATAATAAATGAACTTTGCTTAAATCTGAACTTCTTTTTGTTCTTCTTGTTCGGTTATTATGTAGCCTGTTGTGGATGTTTCCCAATGGGCCGAGCAGATAGAGCTCTTAGCTCAAGCTCTGGCGGTAAAGGAAGCCGAGGTCTTGCGTTTGAAGGACTACATCGGAGCCGTGAATAACGAGGCCGCGGCGACGTCCCAGATAGCGCAAGAGAGGTACGACGAGCTGCAGGCTCGATATTTGGAGTTGGAGGACAAGCTCGAGATATGCCAGCGTGAGGGCAGGCGGACTGCCGAGGAGCATGCTGAATACGAGGAAATCATACGCCGAGTTGGAGGAAAGACTATCTCCGAGGTCGGGGCTGAGGTGAAGGAGGTCTTGGCTCGGTGTATTGATTATAAGGATCGATATGGCATCGACACCTGGCAGTATCAAGAGCAAGTGGACAAGCTAAGGGAGGCGGTTGGCGTGTACCAGACGATCAGAAATCGCCGCCCGAGGCTAGTTCAGTTTCTTGCTGATGAAGCGGCGAGCTCGTCTCATCCTGATGACAGCTCGACGATCGTAGAACGGCATCCTCCGGAATTTCTGCGTCGAGAGGTCACTGCGCGAGGTCGAGGTCGGAAAGCGCAAACGAGCCGAGGCCGCGGAGCTCAGACAAGCCGAGGTCGAGGATCCGTCCGAGGCCGAGGGAGGCTTAGTATAGACGACATTATGAACGCCAATGTAACTGGTGATTTTGCCGATGTGTGGCTTAGTTTTGGTCGGGGCGCACGATCTTCTCCGTAGTTTTTGAGAAGCACAATTCAGTAGCTCTTCTTGTATATAATAAAATTTGAATTTTGCTATATACTTTGTCTCCTTTGCATCGTATACTTGTCTCCTTCTTTCTGCACTATAGTGTTGCCTTGCGTGTAATAAAACTGAATTTTATTTCCCTGCCTTGCTTTTCGAATAAAGTAGTCCATCGTCCCTGTGGGTGTGCGTTACTATGACGAGGTAACTTTGCACTTATAAGGACTTTGGTGAAGTGCGATCTTGGCAGAGGTCTCTTGGCCTAACTTGTTGATCGTTGCGAGTCACCTCATCCATAAATAAAACGGATGAAGCGGGCGGTGGGACACCGAGGTTGCACTCTTCCTCCTTTATACTTCAAAGAGGTCCTTGCGTGGTAGGTTGTCCTGACATGATCATCTCTTTTGAGGGGGTTGAGTTCGTCCTCGGAAGGGATAACCGTTCCTTTGAGGGTATTGAGTTCGTCCTTGGAAGGCATAACCGTTCCTTTGAGGGTATTGAGTTCGTCCTCGGAAGGCATAACCGTTCCTTTGAGGGTATTGAGTTCGTCATCGGAAGGGATTACCGTTCCTTTGAGGGTATTGAGTTCATCCTCGGAAGGTATTACCGTTCCTTTGAGGGAACGAACTTGGATTCCTTGTTTGGCGAGGATATCGATAGGGGTGGTCACCTGGTGTACACTTGTTTGACCCTTATGGCGGGTTCGACCTCGGGATCCCTATGAGGATTTTATTGTTCGGTTCGGGAGGTATTTGTACCGTCCTGTCGAATGAACTTTAGGTATTTTCATGGTCGGTATTTTTCTGCTGTTTTTGAGTGAATAATTTCGACCTCAAGATGGTTTTTATGCCGACCTTTCTATGGACATTGTTTATTTTTATTCAAGAGATAAGACGCACAAGTAGGACGATAAAACATGCGAAACCGACGTCATGAAATAAACTTCTTCATTTAAAAAGACGGGTAAATAAAGCAAGAATTTTGCGTATGTTACATGCTTTTAACAAAAAGACTTCGTCCCACTTATGCAAAATATCTCTTTAAATGAGCTACATG
>JAYDZE010548965.1:0-13723 GCA_034509125.1 Monilaria moniliformis | reverse complement strand
AATTTTATGAAATTTCGGTTTTTTCGGTTCGGATCGGTTTTCATAGTTCGGATTTCGGTTTTTCGGGTTCGGTTTTTTGGGTAATTCGGTTCGGTTCGGTTTTAATTTTTAGAAAAAAAATCGGTTTTTCGGTTCGGTTTGGTTTGGGAAAAAAACCGAACCGAAAACCGAATGCTCACCCCTAGGCGGAAGATTTTTTTTAGTTTTCATTTGATTTTTTATGTAAATTTCATCTGAGAAATATTTTTATTTATATATTTGTTAGTTTTCTTTTTCGATTCTTGTTGTATGATTTTATTTTATTTTGTTAAGTTTTGTATAAGTTAATGTTGTAGGAAGTTTTTGTATAGTTCAAATCAATGATATCTTGAATTTGTTCAATTTGTTTGATTCTCTGCTCAACATTTTCCGCATCCGTCCAATTAGTTTCTGAATTGGTGGGTCTTTGTTGTTTGTTCAAATTTTGTTGATGCTTAGCTGAAATCATGGTTCTTGTGGTTCTTTGTGTGATTTTAGAGCTTTATTGGTATGATGGTATGAATTGGCGAAATCATACCATGCATATGAAACCTATTTTTGTAATAAAAGTTATTGCCTTAGAAAATTTTATTGTAACTTTTGTTTGATAAGAATGGTATGAATTAGCCGGATTCATAACAAGATTACCATACCTGCGTGCGATCAGCTAACCAGACCTGTGCGCAACCAACATCGGCAATGCGCACATGTTTAGTAAGCCTAGTATGAATTCAACCAATAGATAACATGCTCACTGCCAAGGCTGGTCATGCACAAGTCAGATAAGCTCGGCATGAGTTAAGCCAATTCATACCATGCTTACCAAACTTGCATGGTATAAATTCAAGCTACGCTTACCAAACCGTGCAAGTTTGGTATGCATGGTATGATTTCAGACAATTTATATCATACATACCAAACTTGCATAATATGAATTCAAACCATGCAAGTTTTATATGCATGGTATGATTTAAGCCAATTCATATCATACATACCAAACTTGCATGATATGAATTCAAACCATGCAAGTTTGATACACATGTTATTAATTCAGCCAATCCAGGTCTTACATACCAAGCTTGCTTAAGTTTGGTAAGTAAGGCGTGAATTGGTCAATTCATACAATAAATTCAAAGTATTAAAAATGCGTAATAGTAGCGGCAACGAGGCGGCGATTGCAGCGGGGGAGGGCAGCGGGACGACGCTGGCGGTAGCGGGATAATATTGAAGAGTGAGATAAAATAATTAGAGAGAGAAATAAATTGACGGACATTTATATCTCTTTCAGTAAAATCGGTTATATTTTAGTTTATATAATTTTATGGCTAACTATTAGTTTTGACTATTTTGATGGGTTAGTTAAGAAATTGTCTCATAAAAAATGTATATTTATGAGTATTTTTCGTGAGTTGCTAAAATCTAGTCAACTTTTATACTTCTTTTATTGTATTTTTTCAACTTAAATCCTGAAAAAATATTATTTGTATTAATAAAATTTATAAATTACATAACATTAGAGCCGATTTATTCATTATTTTCTTTAATTTCAAAGAAGCGAACAAGAAAAGAACTTTTAAATTTATGTAATTTAGGAATATTTTAAATTCATCAATAATTGATGAGGTATTATAATAAAATAATATTAAAAGCCAAAGAAAAATGGTAAATATAAATAGGGTTTGCGATAATTTATCGCAAATGGCAAGCGTCATACAGTTCATTATATATTGACACAGATATATAGAGTTGCATTCAAATCCGAACTGCATATTAATGCAGAACTAAGACCTAGTCTTGGCTATTGGATTTCAAGATTGGACCGCTATATTTGTGCCACATGTTTTATTTTTTTAATTATATTAAAACAAAAAGGGCATTATTTCAGCATGGAGGAAGAGTTTGTTTCTAAAGGTATGGTTGTCATTAGTTGGGCTTGTTAGTCGTATTAAATTCATATATAATGAATCACTCGTCTGAACTAGATGATTTTTGTTAAAGCAATATGATTATTTAATTTTATTTGCCATTCAGATTGTCGTATTTGAGTTAATTAACATTCATCATTTAATTACAATGATGTATTAGTGGTTGTATATTGAAAGGGAAATAAATATGTAATGATTTATAATACAAATTATTATATTTGAATTTTGTTGTTATAAAGTTTATATCCTGTTACTCGCGATATGTTAATTTTATTTATTATAAATGTTTTACGTAGGCATTGTTGGGTAATAATTTGTATGCATAATATGATTTGATTTATATTATATGATACATGTTGTTGATTTTGTAAAGCTGTATATAATGATTTGATTTATATTATATGATACGTGTTGTTGATATTTGATTGAATGACTATTATTACATGTCATTGTATTAAATATTTGTTATACATCTTTTCATGATTCAAGATGGTACCAAATATACGAGGACAACTCTGTTGATTTATTTATGATGTGTCGTTACTTTTTATAGTCATGTACTTTCTCGCATGCAATGAAGATTTAAAGCCATACGTTGGATAGATATTCAAGACTTTAGAAAATGCCACGATGTTTTACGATAATTATGCTCGAGTTGTTGGATTTGACACTCGAAAACATGGTTCGAAAACATCAGGCAATTTGAAAACGTGGCATTATGTAGTGTGTAGTAGGGAAGGTAAGAAGAGGACTTAAGATTTAGATTCATTGAACGCACATGAAGGTTTTGTTAATAAACGTAGACGCACATCGAAGAGGTGCGAGTTTGATGCTAGGATATCATTCAAGTTTGTGTCCGAGGTGGATATTATGAATGTGTTGTTAAATATTTTATTAAGGAACACAATCACCCAATGGTTGAGGATCATCATAAGAGATTCATGAACTTAAATCGCAAGCTTGACTTTGTTCATCAAAAATTTATTATTGATTGTGCTAAGTCCAACATTTGTCCTACACTGTCATTCAAACTTTTGAATGAGATGTTGGGTGGATATGACGGGGTTGGGTGTACAGTAATGGATGTTAGAAATTACTCTCGTGATATGAAAGCATATGTTGAAGGGTCGGATGCACAAATGTTGTTGGATGAAATGCGTAGGAAGAAGGAATCGTGTGAGGGCTTCGTATATGAGTTCGAGGTAGATGTTGGGGATAAGTTGATACAAGTTTTTTGGTGCGATGCTATATAGAGAAGGAACTTTCACATGTTTGGTGATGTTGTTGCATTCGACACGACGTATCACACTAACAGGTACGTATTGTAGTAATTTTAAAATTGTCAGTTTTCCATTAATGTGTTAAGTGGTATGTGATAATTGTTTTTAGTTGATTATTGAGTAATGAACAATTTACGAAGTTGTAATCGCTTGTGTCAGTTTTTTTACTCATTGTGATATGATGTTATTTTTTCATTATAATAAGCTAATAACATTTTATGAAGTATCAGTAATTTTGAAAAATATAGCAAAGATTTAAACCAAATCATATAGTGACTTTTAGTCTGTCGTGAAATGATTTTAGGCATACGGTATAATGATTTCCTCATTTCCATGATTATTGTTTATAGATACTGCATGATTTTGGTATCTTTTACAGGTAAGGATAACCATGGTAACCCCGTTACATTCGCAGTCGGGTTGTTATCGAATGAGGATGCCGACTCATTCTCTTGGTTGTTCATTAAGTTTGTCGAATGTATGAGTTTGTCTCCCAATATGATTATTACTGATCAAGATTTGGGGATTAAAGCTGCTATTGAACGAGTGCTTCCAGGCACAAGACATCGTTGGTGCATGTGGCACATCATGTTAAACCTTTTAGACAAAGTGCCCAAGAAATTGCTTTCAAATGAAGAATTCAAAAAATAAATAAAATCATGTGTTTCGTCGGAATTAATTGAGCCCGACGAATTTGAATATTCATGGAATGATATAATTGAAAGCTATGGGCTAGAAAATGAAGAATGGTTCAAAATGATGTATGGACTTAGAAAATATTGGGTTCATGCATTCTTTCGAGATTTTCCGGTGGGATCGATGATAAGGACAACATCAGTTTTTGAGTCTGAGAATAGTTTCTTCAAAAGATACACAAAGCCTCGATCCAATCTTTTGGAGTTTATCATGACTTTCAATCATTGTTTGGATTGTCAGAAGAATCAGAATGTTAAATTAAACTTCATGGATTCAACAATTGTTCCCATTTTTTCAACTGAGCTACCTATTGAGAAATATGCTGCTACTATTTTTTACACAGACAGTATATTTAGGGATGTCCAGTCAGAAATAGTGGAAGCATGTTTTATTTGTCGCATTGTCGAGATGTCACTAGAGAACAACATTGAAAATTATAAGGTGATCGATGGCAGTCAAAGTTCATGGAGTGTTACATATGATGTGGAGCATGATTCTTATATGTGTGGGTGCAAGTTGTATGGTAGGCAGGGCATATTATGCAATCACATTTTCTTTGTTCTAAAAAACAAGGACGTTAAGTTGATTCCTGACAAGTACTGTGGAGGAAGGTGGCTGAAGTATTCTCTACTTAGGACAGTGCACAGAATTTTTGGCGGGGAGATACAAAAACATAATTTTGAGGATGAAAAACGTAATGCGATGAACAAGCTGTTATCTTCATTATTGGATTAGTTCAGAGGATTGAGGACAACACTGATCACATTGCGTCCTTAAATTCAGGTATTGACGATGCGTGTGCACAAATTTTTGGGGATAGCGCGGTTATGTCCATTGTTGAAAGGAGAAAAATGATTGAAAATTTTTATGGTATTCGAAGACCGAATGTTATACACTTGCATCATCCTAATGTAGTTAAGACAAAAGGATCTGGGAGTCGTTTGGTTCCAAGAAAAGAAAAGGCGATTACGGATATGCAAAAACCCGCCAAACGATGCGCAAAATGCGGTGAGTTAGGACATCATGATGCAAGGAACTGTGATAAAGTTAAAGAGAAAAACAAGCAGCAAGCTCAAAGCCAACCTTAGAGATTTTATAATTTGTATTCATTTTAGACTGAAGTTAAATTGATTTAGAATGAACATGGCTATTATTACAAAACATCTTAATTTTATTCCGTTTATATATATAATTCTCCTAATCTTTATCATTGTACCAGTATAGTTAAAGCATGTTATAAGTCTCCATTTTTATTTTTTAGAAAATTAATATATTTAGTTAGTCACGGAAAGAACGGTTTTATTGCTATGTAGAAATACATATAATAAATGTTATCTGATAGTAGATAAATGACTTTAATGATTATAATGTTTAACGTATGTTTATAGAATTAATTTGACTTATTATATTTATGATGCACCACATATATATATGAAATAATTTGTTGTTAACTATTTGATGACATTGTTAAAAAGATACCAACATACAGTGCAAGAATGATCTCACACAATTCAAAAGTAATTATATAAAAAGTACTCACTTAATTAAACATGGATATTATTTTGTATCATTGCGGCAAAATATAAATCATAGGATCTGAACAATGTTATATAATTAATGTTATCTGATAGTAGATAAATAACTTTAATAAGTAAAATGTTTAATGTATGGTTATGAAATTAATTATAATTATTATAGTTATGATGCATCGCAAATATATATTAAATGATATTTTGTTAACTATTTGATGACATTTTAAAAACAATGTGATGATCTCAAAATATAGTGCAAGACCGATCGCACATAATCCAAAAGTAATTATATCAATATAGCATCACTAATAACGTAATTAAACATGGAGATAAGTCATATTGTATCATATTGCAGCAAAATATAAGTCATATGATCTAAACAATGTTAAAAACTAAGGTAGATTTAAGTGTTTCGTTGTGGAACCATTAGTTCTTGTAATTCACAATCAGTTTCTCAACGTCGATCTTCTTCATGCTACTTGCATTCTGATAATGTCGCCGAGCAGCCAGCTTATTGTCAAAGCTCTGGGCGTTCGTTTCACTTTCGAGTATTGCGTAGCAATATTTAGCCCTCATCATCTGCAGCAACTTCCCACTCCTGCTTGTAATCCCACAGTCCCATGCTTTCAGACTCTGGCCCATGTAAGTCTCCATATGCCTCATTAAATACACACCATAGTCATTTTTATTTGCTGTCATCCTCCATTGCATACGACGAACTCGTATGACACTCATTTTCACTGTGTCCGACAGTTTTACTTCATTGGACCTGAGTAGAAAATTGCACATGAAGTTGTTCTGCATTTCAAACATAAATTGTGTTAGTTTAGATGTCATTTAATAAATCAGTAGGTACATATATCGAGAATCAGTGAGAAATATGAAATCAATCATCATATGGAATAATGTTTATCAACAAGTGTTTTAAAAAGCATTGCAAGCATGCAAAACATACCAAAGTCTCGGGAGTGTTACCATATTTTACAGTGTGTGGTTGATCATCACAAGTCTTGGAGTTATCAATAATGTCCACATAACCAGTACTGAAGCAGAAGCATATCAGGTAGTAATGATCCATAGCGAATATTAGGAAGAATACCTATGATTGAACATGTTAAATAATAATAGGTATACTATATGTCTTACATAACTAATAATTATAATTTTATTTAATACACTTACCAAGTTGTAGTTTCGCCAATTGAAATTTGGAAATGACTGAATCTCTACAATTATGTGTTCCTCAAATTCAGTATGTGCTCTAGGCTCATCCCATGCAGATGGACGTCCGACTATTGTGTAGCACTATAATTATGATATATGATGCATTAAAACCTTGTAATGATAATCTTAGATAAGGAGTTGAAGTATATTGAATTCTTACGCATGGGTACATGGTCAAAACAGTCGCGATGGCGACGATGGTGACTTGTACTGTTCCATGTTGTTGAGGTGCGAGCTCCACGCATTCAATACGCCAACAACGATATGTGCACGAGGTGCCAGTGTCACAAATTCCGACTTTAGAACAGTGAAGATATCGTTGTCAAACACATGTTTATTCCTGGCGACGGTAAGAAGAAACCATAAGTTAGATAAATATAATTATCATTCATCAATTAATGTAATTAACATTCATCACATCTGTATTTCAGATAATATTACTCATTATATAGTACAAAGTTCATTATTATGTAGGTCAGTGCATATAATTATCATAATAAATCAGCATTGGTATATTTAACAAATCAACATTCCAGATAACAAATCTCAGCATGTAGTTCGATTTTTATATCATTATAAGCATATCCATGAATCTTTTAAGGAATGAAGTAACATAGGAAAACCAGTAATGAAATAACAAATTAAGCAAATTTTTTAACTATAAAAGATTATCATTTTTTGCTTACAAATTTGCATGCCTTGTCTTAATAATCCAATAGTACATCTCTTTTTCTGCAACAATGAGCTTAGTCGAAATATTCACAGCTCTCTCATTGAAAGGAGAATGTAGGGCATGTGATGACCTCTTTACTGCTCTAAAACGCAGTCCACAAGCATCATGGACATGCTGCTTCACAGGTTAAGTTGAATGTGTGAAGTTAATTTTATAATATAACGAAAAAGAAAGCATATGTATAAATGGATATTTGACATCTAGATCATGTACATCGGCCAGGTGGAACAAAACAATGTCTTTGCAAGCTTCTCTGATATTTTCTCCAGGAATATCAACATTGGCAGCTGCGACTTCCTCGTCAATTTTTTTTTCTGGAATGAATCAAGAAAAAAAATTCAACTATTACTGCATTAGTCCATTATCATAGCCACGAATATATTGAATAAAATAACCTATGTCGGTGTCGATTTAGTGAAGTCAGCGTCCATACTTTTATTTTCTTCACCAAGTTGCTCATAGGCCTATACCTCATCATGGTTAATTTTATGTAACGAAACGCACGAAAATCAAGTAAGCATGTACAATGCTTATCCTATATCATATTATGTAAAGATGCAACGATATTATCTTGACAGCCGATTTGATTATTGAGTCTACATCCGAATTCTCATCTTTAGCCTGCACAGGTTCGACCATGGCCTCTTTGCCCTTGGAACTTAGCTCATTCACACCCTTGTTTGAATTGCATTGCACCTCCTCGGTAGTGTCATTCAAATCACAATCCTGATATTGAACACCAACATTAACATCACAATAAAAATATATGCATATTAAATGCATAAAATTATATAATGGATGAATAAATCATTATATCATCAGTTAAATATCTCAAATTTAAAAACATATAATATATATTGGGTCATGAACTTACATCACTAAAACCTAGACCAAGTGAAAAGCTTGGGAAATCTGATTTATTCCGAATATTAGCTTTCTTTTCGGCTGCCTTCATCACGGCGTCGAGAGCCTCAATCCACTCCGGATTGTTGAAGTCATCATCTGTCTTAGCCTGTGTAATTTTCTCAAAAACTTCACCATCTGTGTCCTGCTACTGTTGGGACAAACCCATTACCATTCTTGCGGCGTCTGAGGCTATTTTGAAGCATTTCATACTACGTATGTGTGGTGGCGTAGCGTTCTTTAGAGATATTAGCTTTGATATTGCACTTGCTATTTCCCTCGCAGCAACCATGAGATCGGTTATTGTTTTCTCCCTACTGTTATCAGCATATCCAACTCCAACAGGTTGCATGTCCTCCACAATAGCATTAGTATCTGCATCCTTTATTAGATTGTCATTTTCAACCACACTTTGCATCAACCTGGTATCATATCGAGGGGCCACACATCCCTTGCCAAACCCACCGCATTTAACTTCCTCGGATTCTCTTTTGTTTGGTAGCTTCGTTCTCCAGCCCTTTACTGTTGGATAAGAATCAAGAACTATTCGTCTATAGTGGACAACATGGTCCACATAGAAACTCTGCAAAGATATTTCTATATCAATAATATTATATTGGAAAGCATTTCAATGCGGTCAAATCTATATGTTATACAATCAATATCATCAAAACGCATAAATCAATACATTATACATCTCAAAAAACATTTGCACATAAGCTAATTGTTATCATCACAATGCATAATGTCGACCAATGTATATGGAGTAGGTGATCACATCAAAGCATTGTAATTGTCATCACAATGTACATACGAAACAAAATAAAAAATACATAACTTAGTAATAATAGCATGGGTTATTTTAAATCTAGCCAACTATAATCCCAATTAGTATAGTGGCTTGTTAATAGCATCACACAGAATAACTTGAATCATCATGTAAGGAGCATTTACTCTTTACAGCATATTATCCTCTTAGTAACAAATAAAATTTGAAATGTAGCAAATTACAAAAGAGTAACAAAATATTTCAATGGCATCACAATGTAAAATGTGTATACTGACAGAATAAAATGGTTTACTTACAACTAGAAATGTGATAGGCCCGGTGAAAGAAGTTGTCGTCTTGTCTTCCAGCTATTATGCGTTGAAATTAATTTTAATAGTACATAAGTACACCAATTATAATTTTTCACTCTTGATACATCGTCAATGAAGTCGAGTATTTTGGTCTCACATATCCGTCTGCAGAAGCTCCATAAGTACCAAGAACACTTTTTGAACCAAATTCATCCTTCTCGATCCTTGTGCATTTGTTCTTGGACGTAGCTTGGCAACATTCTGCATTTCCCCTTGTTGGACTCAACTGGTATGTTGTCTAGAAGCTTAATATTTGTTTGCCTATTTTTCTTTTCTAGCAAGACATCACCCCTCGAAAATCCTCACATCAATTGCACATCCTCCTCCCTGATGTGCAACCTTCTATGCGCATCGACCATAATACTGCAGTTTATAGGTTCGGAATTTGACAAAAGCAAAAATTCTAATTTGTTGGATAAATTTGTGATAGCAAAATGCACCAGAACCCCAAACCCCATTTCCCGGACAGCGGTGAGTTGCTTATCATTTAGCGATTTCACTAACTGGACGAAGAAGTCAGGACTTCTTTTGAATATCAACCTATCTTTTGATACTTGGTCTGGTCTTTTGTCAATATTCTCATGTTGGCTCTTAATATATCTAATTACAGGTACATCACTCTCAAAGTCGTTGTCATCAATGATTCGCCTCCGTTTGATACCTGATAAAAAATAAGATTGCGTACATGCAATAAAAAAGCATAAGCTGATGTTAAAATAAATCTAATATCAATTTAAAACAATAATTTGCGACATATGATGCACGTATGAGAAAATATAACACGGTTGTAAATTATCATACTAAATCATTCTTCTAAATCAAGATGAATCATCATAACTAATTGCAAAAAGTCAACAGATATCACGGGTGCATGTTCATGTCTCAATACCCATTTAAGAAACTATCCAATTGCAGTTGAAAACCATTTTTCCAAAAGTAATCAATGGTAAAACTGCATGCATAAACTAACTATTCAAAACCATTTTAGTTTAATCAAATTTACAGATTAGGTAACTAAAATATTTTACGTACTCACTCACAGTCCAAAGTTGCATACATAAAATCTGTATTTCAAACTTTTGTCGAAACCCTAAAACAAGGTCTAAGGCACTCAATAGCGATTTATACAACTATAAAAACAACTAATTATAAGTAGCATTACAAATCATAATTATGGACATAATATATTATATACTTACGATCAGTACAAGAATAAACTTTAGTACGATTACAGAAAAACTCAGTATAACATTTTTAATGAAAAAATAAAACACGTATCCATTAAAGTGACTCAATCTTTTTAACAACTACAGTGCATCAACATATGGATATAAGATAATCATCAAAGAACGAAAATATTGAATAATGATACAGATTATGTAACTACGATGATTTTAACTACACACACAGTTTAATCAATGCATGTCTATAATAATGATCTATATTTGAGAAACACTAAACTAAAGTGTAAAAAGTTTCCAGTTTGGAACAACTAACCAGTAAACGGCGATGGATTGCCTCTTTTCGACTGTGGCTTCATTGCTAATGCTCGAACAATATGAAGATTGATGGAAGAAGATCGATTGTAACAAATGTACTGACTGAAGTTTTTTTTTATGTTTTGGGATGAAGAAGACGAATAGAATATGAAAAGTCAGTGGAGATTAATGTGTAAGAGGACTCTAGTAGTCATTGAAGGATGAATGTGTGTAATCTTTGCTAAAATCACCTTTAACTATTGTGTCGAGATAGTGGTAAGTTAATGTGGCAACTCAATCGGCAACTACATTAATTTTAATGGAGAGAATCATTAAATTATAATGATGACTGGAGTATATTATATTAATGATTCTAAATCCGATAAAACCTTATTAGATATGGATAGTGATGTCAATTAGGTCAACCCTATCGCGTTGTCGGGCTATTCGGTTAGTGGTCATTCAGGTTGTAATTTTTTCGGGTTAGAAATTCTCGACCCTAACCCTGAATTATCAGGTTTCGGGCTAAACCATCGGGCAATACGGGCTCAAATTTTTTTATGAATTTTTTAATTAATATATTAGTTTTGATAATTGTATATTTGTAACAAAAAAATACATCAATAAATTATTGTCATTTCAACTCAAAACCAATATAAAGTTTTTAGAAAAGTAAGAAAATACATTTTTCTTAATAGATTTTAATCTAAATATTTTATATTAAATATTATAATAAAATATAGAAAAGTGAAATGATGGGCATAACTTTCGACTATTGAATCAAAATGCATTTTTCACGTACATTTGAAAAAAATCTTATTATACTTACTTTCTAAAGTTCGAAAATTAATAAATTAATGAAGTTTGAAAACTAAATAACGAGAACTCGCTAATTTTCGGATCGACCCTATGGGTTCGGGCTATCTTCGGGCCAACCCTATCGGGTTGCGGGCTATTCGGTTTAGGGTTTTTTTTCGGGTTGGGATTTTTCAACCCTAACCCTGTCGGATTGTCGGGTTAATCGGGCCAACCCACGAGTTTCGGGCTAAATTGACATCCCTGGATATGGAATCAACATCTAGTTTGATATATCATATTATTTTACGTGAAGAAGAAATAAATTGGATGACGAAAAGGTAAATGGACGTGGAGATTGCTAAAAATCTGCATTAATTATTGATTGAGATATTGTGGAGATAATGCTGCATATTAATCGCCAACTGCCATAAAAAATATGAGACGTGTTTTTTTAGTTGGACAATTATAACATTTTAATGATTTTCGTATATTACTATGATGCATCGCGTGTTTATATGGTCATATTCATCCATTATCAAATCCAATTGTTGATATCTTGTCTTAGTTATGCATAATAATCTTAGTTTGACACCAATGCACCTATATATATATATATATATGAGAGGGATTAAATCAATCCCCTTCTTATCGTGAGTCTATAAGTTCATTTTTTATTACTGCATCAGACGTATAAAGTTAACTAAATCGGATATATAATATACTGAATTCAAAAAAATGAAATTTACCTGGAATCGAATTCTGAAGGTAGTGATTTATTTTGGTTTTTGTGTTTAATAAATTATATAGCGAATTCAATAATTTTATATGTATGGTGTAATAGTAAGAAAGGGACTCACGTACACACAAGTATATCAAATTTGTAATAATAAATATTATATTATAGTATTAATAGATTTTAAATGATTTTTCACTTACACATACTAGATATATCCTGCGAATAATGGATGGAAATAATTTTTGAATTAAGTTAATAATAGAAAATTAAAATTATATAACTCAAAATTCAAATTACTATATAAATATATTAATTATTAATTATTAACTTTGATCATGAAAATGATACATTAATGAGTAATACATGGTATTGATTAGTCTATGAATTTTTTTACTTAATAGGATCCGGAACACTACAACAAATGATTTTACCGACGGAGTTTGCCGACGGACAGTTGGCCGTCAGTAATTACCGACGGATTTCTGACGGACAATCCGTTGGTAAAGTTACCATCGATTTCAACAACGGATTGTCTGTTGGTAAATTTACCAACGGATAATATCCGTTTGGAAATGTATTATCAATTTAATTTGGAATTATTTTAACTTTCATTTGAAATTATTTTAAATAAATAAATTGATTTTACCGACGGTTTGTGTCCGTTGGTAACACCGACGGACATATTCCGTTGGTAAAATTATTTTAAATTTAATTTGTAATTATTTTAAATAAATAAATTAATTGTACCGACAGATTTGTATCCGTTGGTAATACCAACGGATTGTTTCCGTTGGTAAAATTATTTTAAATTTAATTTGAAATTATTTTAAATAAATAAATTGATTTTATCGACGGATTTGTGTCCGTTGGTAATACCAACGGATTGTTTCCGTTGGTAACCATGTTATAAATTTAATATATAATTAATTTAAGAAAAAAAAATGATTTTACCAACGGATTTGTGTCCGTCGGTAATACCAACGGAATTTTTCCGTTGGTAATTATATCATAAAATGTTCAATTTAATAACCCATATATTTGTACACCAAACCCTAGTCTTGTAAACCATTTATTTCGCTCTCTCTCTCGCTCTCGCTCTCTCTCGCGCTATTTCTTCATTGGACGGCGACAACGGTGGCGGGGACGAGTGCAGCGGCGGAGGGGGTGGGGGAGCAGAATACCACGGCGGCGCAGAAGAGGATGAAGGTGTTGGTGCCTGTGGATGAGAGTGAGGGGAGTTTGTACGCGCTGAGGTGGGCG